>PVJH01008468.1:0-64019 GCA_004026705.1 Nesogale talazaci | reverse complement strand
AGGGCACAGTATAGCACTAATGAAACACACAATATTCCTCTGCTTCTTTGAGGTTTCCTTATCCCTCACTATCATGACCCTAGTCCTGCCTTTCAGTTCTGGCTTGATCAGAGCATGTCCAGTGGCACAGATAAGAGCTCATGGCACATGGAATCCAGGTTAGATAAACCTTTCAGGAACAGAAATGGGAATAGTGATACCAGGAAGAATGGGGTAAGTGGTAGGAGGGGAATCGATTGCAATAACTGACATATAACCACCCTGTGGGGGAGGGGGACAAAAACAAAAATGAAGGGAGAGAGCAGTCGGTATAAGATATGAAAACAATAATAATTTATAATTCATCAAGGGGTCATGAGGTGGGGAAGAGAGGAGGAAGGGAAAAAAGAGGAGCTCATACCAAGGGCTCAAATAGAAACTAAATGTTTAGGAAATGATTATGGCTACACATTTACTAATATGCTTGATAAAAATGATGTATGGAATGTTATAAGAGCTATAAGAACCCCCAACACAACGATTTTAAACATATACATTGCAGTAGGTTTTAGAAGTCTGAAGTTTGCAGGGTCTATGGAAACTGTGGTGCGCCAGTGGTGTACAGGCTGGACTACTAACCTCAAGGTCAGTAGTTTGAAAACACCGGCTACTTTGCAGGAGAAAGGTGAGGCTTTCCATTCTGGTAAACAAACAGAATTTCAGAAAGCCCCGAGAGCAGTTCTACCCCAAACTACAGGTGGCTCTGAGTCAGAATCAACATAATGGGATTGGAGTTTGGGTTACGAAAACTGTGTCAGTGTAATGTCATTAAGCAATCATTTTACAAACATTGATTTAGAATTCAATGATAAGGGCTAGTTCAAGAGACATGATCTGTAGTATATGCATGTGTAGCTCTCAAATGTCTATGTGTTCCTATGATCTCTAGACATACATAACAGACTCCTGGGATTATTATAAGTCATTAAGAAGATGCAACAGAAAGAACTAGAGTGATACAGATCTCACTAAGGACAGGCATCAAGACAGTAGGTCCACCCCTGACTATGTGCATCAGCAGTAGCAGAAGATCTTTTTAAACTAGAAGATGAAAAGGGACAGAGAAATGAATCATGGACCAGCAGAGTCCCTGGGGTGGATGCTATGCTGTGTGTAAATCAGTGTCCTCTTCCCCTCCCTCATGAGTCTCTTCTCCTGCCAGACCCAGAACCCAGACTCGTGTCTACTGACAATGGTAATCATAGGATAATATGCAGTCAGCAGGATGGCCTAAATGTACCATTTCTTAGGTATACGAATACTAACGACAAAATTATTTTACAAAATCTTTCTACATTGAATGAAAACATAGTTACCACATGATTCATAACTGCGGAAGCCTATTTAAAAATGGTCTCCCCTTAATTGCTACTTTAGCTTCAAAAAGAAAAAAAATAGTTGCCAGTATCCCACTCAATCTGCCATCCAGTTGACTTAGATTCTAATGACCCTGTAGGACAGGGTAGAACTGCCCCTTTGAGTTACCAAGACTGCAATTCTGTGTGGGAGTAGATACCTCGTCTTTCTCCTGAAGAGGGACTGATGGCTTCAAACTTGACCTTGTAGATCATATCCAAATGGTAATCACTACGCCACCAGTACAGATTTACAGACACTATTTACCACAATGTTGTACATTTTTAAAATGCTGGAAAATTGGATAAAAACGGTGGTTCTCAAAACCCTGGCAGCAACCCAAATGAGTGTGAGTGTGTATGTGTGTGTGTGTGTGTGTGTGCGTGCGTGTGCAGGCAAAACTGTGTGATTTGAGGTGTCTTGTAACTGGGAAATCATGACATCTGGCTGGAACTCACTGGATATTCAAAAAGTCAACTGGCACAGAGTTTTAAGGTTTTAGGTGCACTGATACATGCAGCTGGGAAAATGGGGTGACTAATTACTAAAATGTTTTTATTAAAAAGTAACTTTCTGCAGAATCACTACACGGCAATTTCAGAGGTGGCCATTTGGGTGCCGCCCTGTGTGGCCCATGACCCTCCAGTGATGCCTCTGTTCCTGTGTCCCCTTCTCTTGTGGATGCAGAAGTGACCCAGGCACCGGTCATTCGAAAAGCTTTCCTCATGATTGTGATACTCTTCCAGGTGTGGGAGCCAGAGCATAGACATTGATATCAGATCATTGTCATTTATGAAAATCTCTCAAGTTTTACTTGTCTGAAAAGGGAGAAGGACAGGGGAATGATATACATACCATCACATATATAGGTACAGAAGATAGTTAAGCATATATTACCCTGCGGATAATAAAAAATGTGAGCTGTTTATTGCTAAGCCAAGAGGGAACACCTCTGAGCTTCAGATAGCCTTTGCTGGTAGAGATTTATATGACAATAGATCTTGGTTTGATGATGTTCTCGCTGCCGAATTTCAAACACAGCCTAATTTGTTTTCAAAGCTGTTTCAAAACTGGAAGTGGCCATTTGAAAGAGTTTGCACATAATGTATGCGAAAATGTGCAATGCAGAATGTAATGCCCTCCTGTAATGAAGAGATCAATCAAAGAGCCTTGAATTTCCCCTGCTACATGCCATGATCAGGGGCAGTGCTTCAAATGCAGAACAAACCAAAAAGAGACTTAATATTGTGAACGGATCCGGAGTTTACTTGTTGTAGCAGTCATGTGCTTATGTTAATTTTATGATTGAAATTTGGGGTGGAGAGCCTGTTAATCTGGAGATAGCCATTGAGTAGCCCTGAGACTTCTGGGAAATCTCGCAATAGTTCCCTCGTGAAGATGAGAAGCTATCTTCCCCAGTTGTTGGAAGTTAGTCTTAGAGACAATGAATCACAGACAAGACAAGATGGAAGCATCCGAGAAGCTGGAGGAGCCAGCAGGGAGACCATATGGCTTTGCCCTGATGGAGCCAGACCTCTGAAGCTGGAGTGGCCACATGGAGACTTCTGCCAGTGTTGAGTAGCTTCTGCTGTTGATGGACCCTGAGCCCTGGAAGCGAGGAGCCATGTGGAGACTCCTGTCAGCGCCGGGACTCTGCACCTACTGACCTGTGACTTTGTGAGTTAGAAGGAGACTTTATAGACAGATTTTGGGCATATGGGTTAATATCGAACTTATGACTTTGAACTGGCCTGGGCTGGGATGTTTTCCTCAATGTCCTGTTTCTCTTATATATAATAAACCTTTTCCTTATATCTGTATGCGTGTCAATGGAATTTGTTCCTCTAGTCTACCCATACTAACACACTTGTGTTTTTGGATTAATGCAAAAAAACATTCATTTGTGGTTTAATGTAAAAAAAAACCCCAAAACTAACAGTCAAAAATTTATATATATATATATATATATATATATATATATATATATATATATTTGGACAATAGGAAGTCAAGGACTCTCCCCAGTTCCTTAGCTTTAAGGGACCAGCCAAAAGTTTCTGGAAATGGCTAAGTTGCCATGGGTGGACACAGGGGCTTTCCCTGGGCACGCTGACCCCACGGTAATGGCCTGGGGAGGCAAGGGCTACTTACGGTCGAGAGGAGGCCTCACATTATAGAAGTTGATGTTCTTGGCAAATGTCCGGTGTTCTGAGAGGAGGAAGATCTGGATGATGGCTACAGCGACAGCCTGGCAGAGGAGCAGCATTCTGACGGGTAAATGGGAAGCTCGAAACTCCTGCCTGCAATGAGAAGAGAGAGACAGTTTGAGTTCCTTTGTATTTTCTACGACAGAAAGAGGGCGTTTGGTTCTTCTTTGCGAAGACCGATTATTCAAACGTACTCAACCACCTCCTTCTTTTGTAAGGTCAATAGCTTGTAAGCAAACTATTAATACTGATCCGATGGAAAGCTAAGCAGTGACTGCCTTCTACTGGCCGGGTCTCTGCACCAGTTGGCAGAGGTTAGCGGGTCCCACACTGGCCTGGGGGTTCAGGCAGGACAAGCAGGCAGCTCTGTCAGTCCCATCACCACGGGAACTAGCTGATTTAGTGCTCTGTAAACCACTGACTCTCTTAAATCCACCCTGGTCCGTGGCATGTTCAGCTGAAGCTGCCAGACTGTGTATCGATCCCATCCCCAAGTAAATGCTTAGATTTCATCAAGTGTGATGAACCCCAGAAAGAAACAATACCAGTTGGAAAGGCAGGAAGGGCAATGGGTCATAAAAGGTAACCAGCGGGAGAAACCAAGCTCTCCTGCCCCCTGGACACCGAGGCACTGAGAAGAAAGCCCCCAGTCAAGGGGAGTGCCACCCTTGTTTCCGTCACACTGGGCACAAAGAGAAGTGACCAGATGCTCCAACAGGAACGAGAGCACAAGTTGTCTGAAAGCCGAAGGCCCCATCATTGGAGTCCTGCTCCACAAGCACTCCCCACTGTGTTCACAGATAAAGTGGGCCGAGCTGAGCTCTGCATGGCAGACAAGCACCAGGGCAGCTCAGAGGAGAAGTGAGCACAACTCAAGTCCGAGCCATCCGGTCTTCAAATGGTCCAGATAGTGATTAAAAAAAAAAGTCAGGAGAGAAGATCAGAACTCCTCATATCATTACCAGCAAGGCCTCCCCCCACCCCCCCACCGCCACCCCCCCAGGGGCAGCAGAAAGAAAATGCAACTTGGACTCTTAGGGGTTTCAGTTCATGCCCTGACTCTGCTACTTATTAGCTGCCTGACCTTAGAGAAGCTCTTTAGACTCTATTAACCTCAATTTCCTCATCTGGAAAGTGGCTTAATAACACTGGCCGTGCCCACACTTTGGGGTAATTGCAAGCCTCAAACAGAGGTTCCGGTTGGGAGCAGACAGGATCGAGCGTGTGCCAGCACTGATCATAAGAGCTCTGTGAAAACGTTGGCCCTGAGAGCCCAGGGATGTCAGCCGAACTCTTCTTCTTGCTGAGTGGACTGATTAGTCTCAGTGGGGTTTGGAAAATTTTCAGAGAGCTGTATGAGTATAACCTTTTGGTTACATGAACATCTTATCTAAAGATGGGGTCGTTAAATGGTCTGTGAGTTCTGAAGATTTTAGTTCCCAGTCTTGCGTGTGAGTATGTTGGTTTTGCATGTGTTATTAATCATGGCAAGCCTGTAGCTGAGCTGAGAGAGTCCTGATGGTATGGTGGGTTGGGCGTAGGGCTGCAAGGTTGGTGGTTCAAACCCACCAGCCACTTCTCATGAGAAAGAGAAAGCCTCCTACACCTGTAAAGATGTACAGTTTCAGGAGCCCTCTTGGAGGGTGCTGCTGGGTAAGCACTGGACTGCTAACTGCACAGATGGTGGTTCAACCCTACCAGCTGCTGCTTGGAAGACAGGTGAGGTTGCCTGCTCTTGTAGAGATTTATAGCATAGAAAACTCTACCCAGAGTGGTAATGCGTTGGCATAGACTAGATGGTGGTGAGTTCTTAGTAAGAATCAGAGCTGTGTTTACAGCAGCAGATTTGGGGGTGCGTGGCTAGCTTAAGGAGCTGTATGGCACAGTGATTAAAGGACTTGGCTGTGACCCAAATGACTGGTGGTTCACAAGGTTGTCTGTCCAACAGCGTTATTAAGAGGAGCAATGGATTAAACAGTAGTGGAGTTTTTGCTTACTGGGTTGTTTTTTATATGGCTTGTTACTTTGGACATGTCATCAAGAACAACCAAATTGCTGGGAAAGCTATGGTAGTGAGCTGTGCAAAGTGAGAGACCTGATCCTTGAGCAGGATTGACAGAAGAGCAACACAAATGAACTCAAACATACCACCGATCACAAAGATGGGACAGGAGAGGTCACTGTTCCTTCAGCGACACATAATGTCTATGTCATAGATGGAATTATGTGCCCACCAACACCCAAACTGTGCTATCAATCTATACCAGGGGTTATCATCCCATTTGGGATTGGGCTGTGAAGGGTTGTTATGTTAAGGAGGCACGATTGCCCCAGAGGGTACAATCATCAAGTCAGTCACTTGCAATATGCAAGAGAATACACAAGTCCTTTTCCTCTGTTCTGTAGGATTGCCATGAACGAGCAGAGGAGAGATGAAGCTCGATGGGTGCCAACACACATAGAGATTTCCAGGGATCCAGAATACAGAGACTGAATACCCAAGGATCTTTTCCCAGCTGACGCTTTCCCCAGAAGCAGCGCTCTGAATCCACACGCACAGACTTCTAACCTGTGAGAGAATGAATTTCTGCAGGATAAGCCATCTGCTTCTTGTGTGGTTTCTGTTACAGTAGCACTGGATCCCTAACTAGTCACCGTGAGGCAAAATCAACTCACCACAACCATGGTGTTGGAGCTATTTAACAGACACACGCTTAATAGACAGCGTGTACTTTGAACATATCCGGAGAGGAGTCCTTGGAAAAGGACATCATATTTGGTAGAGCAAAAGGGTCTTAAAAATGAGGAAGAAGAAATATGAGGAAAACTCTGAACGGGACGGATTAGCACAGTGGCTGCAACAAATGGCTCGAATATGACAATGGTGAGGATGCACCAGGCAGTGTTTCCTTCTGTTGGGTGGACGGTTGCTTGAGAGCACCGAACAACAACATGGCTCACATGGTTACATAAATGACGCTCTATTCCCTACCCTCAGCAGAGCCGGAATATCACCCTTCTTTTGCCATGAAGGCAATGGGATCCCTAAGGAAGGACTCAGTGTTTGAAAACAAACAAAACAAGCAGAAAACCTGAGGGTATAGTCAAACAACAACAGCGCAAAAACTTTGCTTTTCAGCTCAGTGGGGAATGAGTTCCGGTGATGGTCCTGGTCCTGTCCCAGTTCATTTTAGAATCTGAGATCGACCTTGCATAAGGCTCACATTTCTAAATTTTATCCTTTGGCTCTTTCTGGAGAAATGGATGTTCAGTCAACTAAACTCCACTTGTTCTCACAGGTGAGTGGTGTCCCTGCTACAAGCTCCACTCCCATTTCTTTCTCTGATCCTCTGAGTTGGGCAGCTATGTAAAGTCATTACCAGCCTGTAGCTAGGTAACGTCTCTTCTTTACCCAGCGAAGATCCTCTGGAACGGAGATGGACCCCTTTGCTACAAACTGCAGAGTGGTTATATGCCAACAGGAATCCCATCATCCGGGCCAATACAAACACTGATTGGTTTTGAACTGAATTGGCCAAATCCAAGATCCAAGGATCTTTCTCCAGCCGACAGACACCGCCTATAAGTAGCACACGGAGTCCACACTCACAGCATCCTAACCTATGCGAAAATGAATGTCTATTTAATCCCGTCTGCTTGTATGGCCTGTGTTATAGTAGCACTGGATAGATAGGCTGCTCAAGCCTCAGTTTACCCATCTGGATCACAGGCACAATTATAGGAGGAAGGGTTGCATGGCATGCAGACAAACGCCTCCCCAGAGGACTGAGTTCAAGACAGGAGTTGTCTTTCCTGAGTACACTCTGTCAAGGAGTAAAAAGCATGGGTTCAAAACCCCTTCCAAACATACTGTTTATGGAGTCTTGTGTAAGCTCGGTAACCTCCCTGTTTCTATGTATATAAAATAGGAATACTAATAGTGCCTACCTCAGAAGATTATAGAAATGAAATGAAGACATGGAAGCAATTTAGCTATCTAATTAGCTACGTGATAGAGATTTTACTAATTCTTGCTAAAACCCACTTAATTGAATGAACAAATCTGCAAGCAATTTGCATCAAGTCATGACCCCTGGCTGTCCTCGTGTCTGGACGTGAAACAAAAGACGTGCCCATTCGCCCACGTGGTGATGGCCCCTACCATGTATCAGACACTTCCTGTCTCTGCAGCTCTAAGGAGGTTTTGATCTCGGGGAGTTTGCAGTTTAAAGGGAGAAGGCAGGCAGTAGGTGAGGAGGGGGGTAGGTCTAGGGGGGTGGAATTCACAATTGCAGATGACCCTAAGACCTATGATGGAAATACAGCAGGGTGATATGTTAGAGAGTACAAGAAGCTACTTATATCAGGCCTCTATATGCTTCTTTTAGAAGACGACATCTAATCAGGTGAATCCAATGAGAAAAAAATCAGCCACATCGAGAACCAAGAGGGAGGTCATCAAGACGGTAAGGCGGCCAGAAGCTTGTTCTGTTCTGTTGGAAGCACTTGGAAAGCAGCCAGCGTGACTAGAATGTGTGGTGAGGGAGAAAGAGAGAGGCCAGCTCGTGCAGCAACTTACAAGCTCAGGTGAGGATCTGAGAGCTAACACAATCTAGAATCTTTCATTTCAGATGTTCTAGTTTTGAAAAATACCAAGAACCTTTCCCTTGATAGAGTTAACTGGCCTCAAATCCCTCCTCTTAATTTTCAGTTTCTGGCATGAAGGACTGTCGGTGCTGGGGAATCCGTATGGAGAGAATGGGATGTAACTATACCACACAACTGTGTCTTCAACTGCAGACACAAATGAATAAGAGACAAGTTAAAAATACCAAAAGGAACACAAGGCCAAGGGTCAGACTGCTTTGTTGTTGTTGTTATTATTATTACTTTTCTCACCCCTTTGGTTAAAAAGTGCTGCAGGGTATCAAATGAGTGTCACCATTTGACAGCCGAGGGGCTTAAGATGGAGAGGCAAAATATGTGCATCACCCTAGCTCACTGTCTGGCACACGTGTTCCCCCAGGAATGTCAAAGCAGCTTGCTTCAGCTTACTATTCTTCAAAACTGGGGAAAAGTGAACCCCTCAGAATTGTTCCCGGACAAAGCAAGCTGGTATACGTAGGCTACTTCGTTTCCATGTTTCATAAACCTCAACAGTCTGATTCTATCAAAATTCCCCCACACACCAAAAGCTGCACCTGTCAAATAATGAAAGTGCAAATAGCAACATCTTATGTATTTTGCAGGGCATGCTATAAAACCTATTGCTATAATACTGCTTCCACCCCCCACGCTCCCCCCCCCCCCAAGCATCTCTATCTGGCTCTCGTCAGAGTATATCAGTTTGTGCGAACATGACTGTTTTATTTTTCACAACCCAAAGACATCGGGGTAATGAAAAAGTCAATGACAAACTGGAGCATGTGAGAGTTGTTTTACATCTACACTAATTTCCCCGGGACTCTGAAATGCAAATTATCTGCAGAGACTGCTGAGCAGGCTCTCACTGCTGAACAAGGGTAGAGTGGAGTTTCTGTTTGGCTCCAGAAGAAAATAAAAAATCTTCAATATAAGCAGGATGAAACCACTCTGGGATATTCTCTGAGGCCATGGCACACAACAGTGTTCTTCCCGTTGGGGGGAGCGGTGAACTCCCTTCAATTATGTGCAAAATTATGTGTCTCGATAGATTTCCCTCCAGGGGGAGAGGGAAATACTTCACAGGAGCATAAGACACATACAGAGCAAGAAATGTTTTTTTTGTGTTGTTGTTTTTTTAATGTGTGTGTATTAGGATATCACTGTAAGGCCTCAGTTTTTTGTGACTCAAAGGTACTCATAGTTGGAAAGGAAGAGAGAACGCTTCACATAGACACTAAGGGTGAGGCCCACCGCCCCGACATACCTGGGTAGCTCCTTCTGTCCACTCATCTTTCCTAGATAGCAGGCCTGGTTGGGAACCCTCTCTCTTGGACATGGGCCTCTCAATATAAGGCTTCTATGCACAAGGTGTGTGACTACTTGCCCTTGGGCACAGTTTGATCTCTTCCAGGAGAGAGAAGGTGTACTTGTCTGTGAGGCATACTGGTAGGGAGCTGGGAGAGCTCCAGGGAGCAGCAGGTGGCCAGGTGGGTGGCTTTAGGAAACCCCCTGAGGGTCCTTGGGCCACTGCTACTCAAAGTAAAGGACCTACATAGTAGATAGCCCCACAGCAAGACTATGACCCTGGTGACAAGGTGCCATAGTGGCTATGCCAGGCGTCCTCAAACTATGGCCCTCGGGCCACATGCAACCCACCAAGGACATTTATCCAGCCCACTGCTGTTGTCCTGCTTGGCAGTTGACTCATCCTGGGTCTGCAGTGAATCTGTTCATAGTTTTTTTGTTTTGTTTTGTTTTTTTTAACTATAGTCCAGGGGCTGAGCCCCGGTGGCATAGTGGTTGTGTGCAGCGGGACTACAGCCCACTGGGTTGGCAGTTCAAATCCAGCAGCAGCTCTCCAGGAGCAAGGCTGAGCCTCCTACTCCCACCAGAGGGCAGTGATGCCCTTGCCCCCCCCCCAAAAAAAAAAACTATAGCCCAGCCCTCCAATGGTCTGAGGGGCAGTGAACTGACCCCCTGTTTAAAAAGTTTGAGGACCCTCTGGTTAAGCATTGGGCTGCTAACTGCAAGGTCAGCGGTTTGAATCCTCAGGAAAGAGGAGGGTTTCTACTTCTATAGAGGTACACTCTTGGAAAGCCACAGGAGCTGTTCTACTCTGTCTTATAGAGTCGTTGAGGAATCCTTGATGACAGTGAGTGTTTTTAGTCTGAGTCAAGTGCGTTTAGCCTGGAAAACTAACCTTTTCCAGGTCTATGACCCTTCCATGGGGAATGGGGAATGTTGATGGGGCGCCTTTGAGAAGTGGTACCTCCTTGAGATGATAAACTCCTTTGAGGTAGGAAAATGATCTACATCATTTTTATAACCTTTAGGACCACACTCGACGCACCGTGGGTATTCCATAACTGTTTTCTGAAATAGAAGTAGCCCCCTTACGTATGACCAATGAGGAGTATCTTTCTTAGCAAGGAAGACAAGAGGGAGCCATAGAGGTTGGGGAGGATGTCCACAGATGCAAGGAAAGGAGGGACATGGAAGGAAATTTGGAAAAGGAGAGAGTGAACATAGAAGTCACCCTGACACTTCTTGCACAACTGCTGAAATGAGTCAGCAAGCACAAGGGCCCACCTCCACTAGCAATAAAACAGATGAAATAGATAATTTAAGGGAAAGAGCCCTAATGAGGCCTGCATGCCTATCAACACTCACATTCACACCTACCTGCAAACAGCACCTATCCCGCTGTAAGACAATTTAATGACAGACTCTCATAAGTCTGGCTTCCCTTGTTAAAAATGAAAAAAAAAATAAGGTGGAAATGAAAAAATGAGTGCTGAAATTTTACTCAGAAAAAAAAAAAAGAAATATAGGAAAACACACATCTCAAAAGGGGAAATCATAAAACTAAAGTCAAGCAAACTACTTTCCATTTTAAAAAAGAGAAGAAGAAAACAAAACTAACAATAGTGAATTGAAAGTACTGAAATATTCAGGAAACTTCTATACATAATTTGGGATAATTTACCGAAAGTCACAGCATTCACTAGACTCTACTCTGAGCCACATACACCAATAATAGTAAAGTAAGCCAATTAAAAAAAAATGTTACCACTTAGTAAACTTCTATGAAAGACAATTGATAATAAGCAGCAGAGAAAGGGGTATGTGGAATAATTGACTGTGCCTGGAGCATGTGATGAGTGGATGAACCCTAACACTGGTAGATTCTTGCTTCCCCAATATTTCTCCCATAATTTTCCCCATGAGGTACTATAGCAGTGGTTCTCAACCTGTGGGTCACGACCCCTTTGGGGGGGTCAAACGACCCTTTCACAGGGGTTGCTTGATTCATAACAGTAGCATAATTACAGCAGGGAATGTAGAAATGAAACTACTTTTATGGCTGGGGGATCACCACAACATGAGGAACCGCATTAAAGGGTCGTTGCATGAGGGAGGTTGAGAACTGCTGGACTATCGGGACTAAAGGTTCTGAGTTCTTCATTTCTCTAATGATCACGTGGCATTTTGCTCATGACAGTTTCAGCTATTTCTCCAGCGCTTTGAGGTATCCCACTACCTATAACCATAAAGTATGGCTCTTGAGACATCTAAGGATATGATTTATTGTTTCTTTGTAGGTAATCTGTTGGCATGTGTTTACTTCTCAACTATTACCTTTTAGATTACTTCTAATCCTATTAGTCCTAACCACATCTTCTAGAATCCTTATCGGTTCTACTTATCAAGGTAACCACAGACTTAGGAAACATTGTCTCTTATTTAGGTCAATCAACATAACATAGCCTACAAAGATAATGTTCTACCCTCAACTTTGGGGAGTAGTGACAGGAGTCTTGAAAGCTAGTTAAATCAAAGATGCAAGTCCCGGTCTTTTCCAGGGCAAGAATAGGAATGAAACGCATAGGTATAATGAGTGAGATCTTCACCTGGGGTTCATCTGGCCTCATCCGGAGTGCAGAACTAGAGGGAGCCAGGCTCTCACTACCAACTGCTCTGATTGAGATCACAATAGAAAATCCCGGATAGAGTGAGAAAAAAATGTGGAACAAAAGTCAAAATAATTACAAAAAGCAGACGTACCGGACTGATGGAGACCCTTTAAACCAGGATGGAACTGAACTCATCTTCAGGGACCAAATGTGAGAATGCCTTTCACATAGATGGAGTGACATCTATCCATTTGGCTTCCATAAAGTATTTTAAGAGGTTTTTGCCAAGTCAAAGGAGTCCTGGTGGTATAGTTGGCTGCTAAGTAAAAACCTGGCAGTTTGAGCCCACCAGCTGTCCTACGGAAGAAATTTGAGGCTTGATTTCTTTTCAGGTTCATAGTCTATGATCCCCTTCTTGAGCCATTCTCCTCTGTCCCAGAGGGTCACTCTGAGTCAGAATTTACTGAACATCAGGGGCGTATTGATACACTATGTTACTTATACATTAAACAAACAAAAACAATGCCATAGATTCTATTCCAACGCGTGGTAGCTAACACCCTGTTTTACAGGCTATAACTGCTTCTGAAGGTTTTCTTGGATGTAATTTTTTTAAAAATCCAATCCCTAAGTCTGTCTTCCTAAGGATACAGGGGGGTTTGAACTGCCAATCTTTGGGTAGAATCTGAGTATACGGCATGAAGGCCTCCTTCACTAAGACCCTGAGAATGCTCACGCAAAGTCCACGGAAGGAGACTAAGCAAACAGCCCGATGCCGTCCCTGCTCTGTGTTTCTCTGCACATGTGTTACCTTTGCTCTCATGAGCCAGGAGAGCCACACAGGGGCACATGATTCTCATTATTTTATAAAGGGAAACTCTTTCCTGATAATTTGCAAACCGGCGGGGCCTTGACACCATCATATAGAGGACAGAAAACATATCAACAGAAGGCCTGACATTTGAAGAGCTCCAGGTGGACCCACCACTTGACCATTTCTTGAACAAGACAAGGGTACACTATTAAAAGGTAGGCTTTATGGCACCATGTCTATTGTCAGGTAGAAAATGAGAGGTTTGTTGCCCACCCCCCTCTTTTTCTCTGAGGGAGAGTGCCTTTAAATTTGAGAGAAAGAGAGAGAGAGAGATAATGGGACAGAAATTCTGAAGACCTGCAGGCACACAGGTGTTTGGTGCCATTAAGGCGCGGTTCCTCTGGCAAAGCGGCACGGAGAGCCGCAGAAAGGCAGCAGATGTGGGCACGTGAGACCTTGGTTTTATGTCCCCTCCCCTTGCTGGCTTTACCAAACGCATTTAATAAGCAGCTGAAGCTCGCATAATGGACATCTCGGCGGGACTGTCCGGCGGTTGGCTGGGGATCCAGTGCACGCACATGTTGGGGCCACGGGCGCCTCCTCCGCTGAGAAGGCGGGCTTTGGGGGCTGGCCCGGCTCAGAAGAGAAGATCGCACTCTTGTTCACTCCAGACTGCCAGCAGTGGCCAGCTCTTAGGATTTCCTTTCTTCTCCACCGACACAGAAAAACGATCTTGAGAACGAAGTGTTCAGCTAGCTGTGCTTTGAAACCCTTGGTTTCAACGCCAGCCTCCGGGAGAATGCGCCCAAGGAGACATTTGGGACGATTGGTTGATTTGGACCTCTGTGTGCGGGTGGACACATACATATGTAAACACCCCACAGAGAGTCAGAGGGACATTGTTTGCAACCTGGCCAAAAGCACTTAAGTAAAATGAATTCACTGCTTCTGTGCTAACGATGCCAGGTTGTAAAATGTCCCTAGAACTCGCTCCAAAGGCAGCGCTGCCAATCATGCCAGCTGCTCTCTGTACCCAGCGCTATCTTTCACCTGGGATCGCTCCAGGACGAAGAGCTGTTTCCATGCACTTGCCCCGTCTTCACTCCTGCTGGGGGGTGCAAGGGATTAATGTGCTCATCTCCTAGCCAAGAGGGGCCCGAAAGGCCTGACCGTTTGCTGCCGAAAACTCATGCTTGGAAAACCCTATGGAACAGAATTCTTCTCAGATCCACAAGCTGTACACAGACGTGAGATTCCAACTTCGGGGTGGGGAGTAGCTGGGAGGGGGGATGGTGTGGTAATGCCACAGACTATTGTTGACATCGTCCCCGCTAGCTCAAATGTATTCTTCACTCTACACCTTGAAATATGTTATGGAAGCGAAAGAGATGTTTGTGGGCATCATTTTGAAATAGGAGCATACTGAGAAACCAACCCAAATTGCATGCCACACCCAAAGAATAATGTGCTGACTTCTGCATCATCACAAAATCCAGAACAGATGCGGGAACGTGCTCTCTGGAAGCTGACAAGCCTTCAACAATCATCCTAATACAAAAATGTCCTGCATTCTGCATATATAACAAAGTAGCAGCACATTGCTTACTATATAAACTTTGACTATTACCACTTGGAGCAGAAGGAAATGTATATAGATAAATGTAGATAGGTGCATAATGTCATATTTCCAGAGGAAAATGAAAAAATATGTACATTAAATGGTGCTTTCATTGTAAGATGTAAAATGACATTTAGGTCGAGGTTAATTGACCCCACAATGAAACACGGTAAAATCGAGTGTGAATGTTGCCCAGTACAATGGGGAAGAAGGGTGTCTGGGAGCACTCAGACCTCAGTGTGAATTCCGACTTTTGTCACTCACTGACTCTGTGCCCTCAAGTAGATAATGCTATTGCTCTGATATTTAGTTTCCCTATCAGGGAAAGAGAGCTATTCAGTTCTTATTTTACAGAGAATTGTGGCAGAGATCAAGTGAGAGTAAATAAGACCCTCCTATTTGCTGCCGTTATGAAGAAATTATTAAATCAATTGGAAAACAAAATGAAGAGATTCTATGTTCTTCTCCGGATTACCTACTAACTGTTTCCATGCAATATTTTATAAGTTTTGACTCAGTTTGATGATCATACTTTCAAATCTCATGATCTATAAGCACGTGAGTATGTATTTATTTGAGATGGATGTGCCATTCCTCTGAAGTCTAAGAGAATGAGACTCTAGAACAGTGATTCTCAATCTGTGGGTCACGACCCCTTTGGGGGCTGAATGATACATAACAGTGGTAAAATTAGAGTTATAAAGTAGCAACAAAAATAATTTTATGGTGGGGGGGGTCACCACAACCTAAAGAACTATATTAAAAGGTTGGGAACTACTGCTCTAGACCATGATGGTGGTGGTGGTCGCCACCCCGTTGATCCTGACCCATGGGGACCCCATGTCTACAGAGAATTGCTGCCTCAAAGGGTCTTTAAGGGTGTGGCCTTTCAGAAAGGGATCACCAGGCCTTGCTTCTGAGGCATCTCTGAGTGGACTTGACTCACCAGTCTTTTGGTTAATGATCCAGCACTTAACCACTGGGAACAATGCAGAGGCCTCATCTGAGCATCCAATGTTCTGATTTCTGATAAACCTCTAGTCTCAGTCTATCTTAATAAATAATAGCCAGTCGTTATCATGATTTTGCTTTAAAAAGCACCAAGTTCTGTGCTTTCACCATGCCTTGGACCATCTAGTTTTTGAAGATCAGTTCATGTATTTCTCATCCATGAGGCCATCTTGTGTCTGTTTTAGCCCATAGGCTAGTGTCAGCCCTGCAAAATGCTCAGAGTGTGTCTGGGAACATGAAATCCTGCTCAGCATCATGCAGGGCTGAACCACTTGGAACCTGATCATCGCTTCTGACGTGACTGCATGCCTCACCGCTTTGCAGGCATCACCAATAAAGAGCAGGAATGTCCATCTTCTCTGCCCGACGGATGGCCATGTCTATTCCGATGCATTCATTTGGGTGTGGAGATTTCTTTGGTGATTCTGTGAGCAATTCCATTGTCAATAACTTGAGATCCGTGCAATCAGAGTCTTGCTCAACACACTCTGTTGGTTCTTCCCGAGCTCCCCTCTCAGGATGAAAGAGAGCCGAACTCTGCTGGGCTGTGACCCCTTGTCCTACACCCCTCTCCGCCCTGCCCTGTGTCCTGCAAAGCTTAGCCAAAAAGACGGCTTCTGTGACTCCCCTTTGCAGTGGCTTAGGTTCAGTTTGTCTGTGGGAAGGTGAGAAGGGACTGCGGTTGGGGAATTTACTCCCCCGATTCTCACCTCGCTGGGTGGCTATTGGATCCCACAGCTCTGGTCAGCGGGCTTGCTCCAGGCCTCTGGGAACTCCTTTCTCCCCTTGTCCTTTTGGCTAATTGAGTAGAAAGGGCTCTTCTTGATTGTTCATGCTACAATCTAGTACTATCCCTTGTTGAATGACCTAAATCTAGCCCCTGCCTCTGAAAGTGGATCCTTCATTGACCTCCTCAAGTAAGACCAGTCTGTGTATGCTGAGGGAGTCCTGGTAGCTCAGTGGTTTCAGGCTGGGCTGTTCACTCCAAGACCAGCCATTCAAAACCGCCAGGGCTTGGTGGGAAAAAGACCGGGCTTTCTACTCCCGTAAAGAGTTACGGTCTTGGAAACTCACAGGGACAGTTCTACCCTGTCTTAAAGAGTACCAGTAAGGCGGCATTGACTTGACGGCAGTGAGTTTGGTTTGTGGTTTTGTGCCCATCAGCTGGTTCCTGCCACAATCCCGCCAGAGCTCCGAGTCTAGTCTTGAAAGACCAGGAAAAGTTCAACTGACCCGAGTGTCAGTTTCTGTTCACAGAAAACAGAAGCAGCTGCAGGAGACTTGGACCAATGGTGATCCCCCGCATGTTTGAGTAGACATGCACTCCGTGGGGTTTTCAGTGGCTGGGTTTCTAGAAGTGGATCACCAGGTCTGTTTTCCAGAGTGCCACTGGGCTGCCTTGAACTTCCAACCTCTCGGTTAGCAGCCACAGATATGAGTGATTTTCACCGCTCAGGCACTCTGACTCACTGTTGAAGCAGAGCTTGCCAGAGGACAACTGTACTCTTTGAACAGCAGCTTCTTCACTAGTAAAGCCTAGGAGCAAGTGTTACCATCTCTTAGATTCTAGTAAATTCCCAAGTATAAAATTTACACCACAATTCAATCACAGTAAGAATGAAGGCTTTAGAAAGAAAATGAGAAAAGTAACATTTCAGGAAATAATTCTGGCTGGAGCAACAGTATTTTATAATCCCACATCACAACCCCACCCAAACACAGTCTTTCAATCTCCCATCCACTGAAGATGAATTACTACCTAGGCAGAGAGAGAAGAACAAGATCTTTGAACTTTAATAAAAGTGCTGAAAAATAAATAACATTTATTGTTAGGGAAATAGCACTGAAACTCACTGAAGTATAATATTCAGTGCTATCCCTCTCAATATATTATACTATTTATAAATATCTTCCCAGAATATCTAAGTTTATATGAATTTAATACATTCATTGACAACTGCAATTGCGTGTTCATTCAGTGATGCTTTGCCCCGAGGTCTCATAATTCAAGGACCACGGTGGTGGTGACCATGGCCATGGACTTGTCCTGGGAAGAACCTTCTCCGGCCTCGTCTGCTGGCTCCTCTGGCTCCCTCTCCTTTTCCCAGTCACAAGTCTTCCCACTGGGATAATGGTCTTAGTAGCTTCATTTGCAAAGAGAAGCCCTTTCCTTCACCTTCCAAAGTTAGTCATACCCTCCTCTCTTAATGAATAGCCTATCCTCCTCCTCCTTCACCACTTCCACTCCCTGCCACCCTCACTCGAGGACGCCTGAAAGGGCGGGAAAGGTCAAGAACTTCAGCTTGAAATGTTCTGCGCCAATCCCCAGACCATAAAGCTCCTAAGACACAATGTTCTAAAATAATGACTAAAGCAGTCCCTTGACCTTGGGCTTAAAGGAACACAGACCTTGAGCACGCGCATGCGTGTATGAAAATGGAGGCACGAGAAAATGGAAGTCAAGGGGGCTACAGGGAGAGTATCGTTGGTTTTTTTTCCTTAGGGATTCTGAATGGTGCAGAGGCTTCCCTCTAAGCTGCTCAGCAGGACCAAGCTGAGGCGTCTGCAAGGAGCGTGTCCGGAAGGCGAGGGCACTAAGGAGGCAGCCATGACCCTACATCCTCCCCTATGCATCATGTACCGCCAAGCAGAGCCCGACGGGCTTGCTGTCCCGCGTTGGCCATGATGGCCCGCGCCTGCCTGAGCTGCTGTCTGCCGCCTCTCCTTGGCGCATCCTTTCTCGTTTGACCTCCTTCCCAGCCTCCCCTCCTCCCCCCGACCAGAGGGGCTTGTTGCTGTTTGCCCAGAAAAGGAAGCTGCTAAATACTCACGGAATGAATGCTTGCACAAGGCGGACCTCATCTAGTCATTCAATGCAGAAAGTGCATTCTCTCCGCGCTCCGTGCAGCCTTTGGGGAAGACGTTGGAGCGGCGAGGGTTCACCCATGTGGGGAGCTGCGGAAGCTCGGGGGAGCCCCTCCCTAAACCACATGAGTCATCTTCAAAGAACGTTCCCTTGAACCTAATGAATCTGCCCCACAGCCCTGTGAGGTAAGCGCTGTGCGATCATTCCCAGTAAGAAGGAGGAAATTGGGGATGAGGAGGTGACAGATGGTGCCAAAGGTTATTACGGGTGTCTGCCAGGGGATGAAGACATAGGGCAACCATCCCAGGTCCAGTCTCTTCACTCACTCCCAGTGCAGACCTCTCCCCTGAGCCTGGAAGGTCACCGGGATTTTAGGATGTCATAGACAGTGTCAAGCAGAGGAGTGCATGTAAGAGAAAGAGGAATTACAGTAAAAACCTAAGAAAGTCAGGACGTGTATAAAACAAAGCAAAAAACCCTGACCTAGATGGAAAACATACGTTTCCCACTAACCCAAGGGCAATAAACTGTGAGACTGTTTGCTGTCAAAAAGTGGAGAACTTACAAGACTCAGAAACACAAGCCAGCTCAGTTCAGGTGGGCTACCAAGAGCTTCACTCTGTCACCAGTAGCCCCCACTAAGCAACTTAGATTTCCGTCCCACAATAACTTGGTACTAGAAACTACACTCTCAGATCTTTTCCAGGAAATGTAGGTTGGCGGGTAGAGTAAGCACCATCCCCTAGCAAGAAAACTGAGACGGGTCTACCTGCATCTGTCATCCTGAGAAGCACACAGACTTCCCTCTAACTCTTTCAGTGGCGCGCACGAGTGCAGTTTGGGGCTCAGGGCTGGCACTTGTCCGAGCCTGCACACTGCCCACGGCAGAATGACAGCATTCCCCTCACGGAAACACTTCCCCTGGCCCCGGGGTGCTCTCCCAAGGACACCTGGTGTCTCTGATTGGTCACCCAGAACGCGGCAAGCATTTCAGTAATCTGTTGTCAGCCCCTCGAAACTTGCCAAGAGGAACAAGGGAGAAGCTGCAAGCATCCCGGGCTGCTTCCTTCCTCTCACCTCCCTGAGGGGGCCGGGCCTGCAGTTTGACGAGCCTTTGGCTTTGCTCCATTATCTCCCGTGGAATACCTTCCTTGGGTGATGCAAGCAGTTCGGAGAGCTGGGCGGCTAAGGTCAAGCCCCCCTCAGAGGTATCTCAGAACCAAGATGGACTTTTGAAGCACTGACAAGACTATGACATGGAGTGGGGGTTGCCTGGCGTCATTGCTGATGGAACGCTATCCCCTTCTTGGGACCATGCTTGCACTGTGCACTCTCTCCCCTGTCTCTATTGCCAATTTTCACTTCATCAGACGGGTCCCCAGCCTGAGGAGGCTGGATCAGAAACTTCTATTTTGACTTTTTACATAGGGTGGATTAAAACAAAAGCCTAGCCCTAATGGACATAAAAAACAAAACAAAACCCATTCCCTCGGTCTTAGAAAATTCAAACAGTGTGGGTTAGCACATAAATAGACCGAGAAGTGGGACACTATGGAAAGTTCAGAAATACCCTCAAATTCCTATGGAAATTTGACAAATGATACAGGCAGCTTCTTAAACTGGCACTCGTAGTGTAAGGACAAACTTGTAAAGTTGTAGGTTTTTATAGACATCATACTCATGTTCAAGTCTCCAGCTTGTGAATCACTTGTCTTTTCTGACTTGGTAAGCAAGAACTGTATAGACTCATGAGTAAATGGAGTTTTCCAGTACATTTTTAATGCAATTTTCATGGTAAAATTAGGTGCCTTGACTGATAGACTGACATATACTCAAGTATATAGGTATTAGGTTTGGGGGTGGGAGAGGTGTGTAACATAAACTTCTTTGCTCTCTAATTATCCATCCCATCGCACTGGCTGTAAATAACTTTTTACCCCAGCACTTTCATTTCCGTATAATTTACTTATCACATAATCCAATAGTTCAATCACATCAAGGAGAATTGTGCAATCACCACCCATGAATTTTAGAGCACCCTGCCCTCCATGGTTAAATTGAGTTGTGCAATCACAATTCATTCGAATGCTCCCTCCCCCTCTCAACGTCATTATTTACTCCCCAAATCACCTCTTCCTCCCTGTCACTCACCACCCCTATTCCTGTTTTTCCCTATAACCCCTTGTACCACTTATCATCATTATGCATCCACTCCTCACAGCTGGGAGACCCAACAGAAAACAATAACAAACAATATCATGCTAAGATGGTAAGGTTAAAAACATAACCTAATAATGTTAAAAACAAAATATAATAGTATATGGACAAAAGTACAAATAATGCATAAGAAGGAAAAGTCCCCAACAATATTCAAAAACTCAAGGAAGAAAATTTCTGTCATGAAACCAATAAGAGATACTTGTAAATAACTTTAATGACCAAACCCCAAATTTTGTTTTTTTTTTCTTTCTACTCTGTTTAAACCATTCTCTTCCATCTGGTTTTACTGTAACATTTGTAAAAGGAATAAATGTGTTCCCTTTTCAAACAAATAGATTTGTGGATAAAACAAAGGAGAGACAGGTTTGACTTGGGAAAACTGAGTGATCTCTGGGAAAAGGTGGCATACATATGTCATCCTGTATATACCAACCAACCAAAAAGGTATAGAAAGTGCCTGAAGAGAACACCCAAGCCCAGAATGGTATTCAATATTAAAAAGACTGGTGTGATAATGAGCAATAAGATTGTTCTAAGAAGTCCACATATATAACTGATATTTTTATAAAATAAAATAACATGATATTTGGTGCTTGCTTCCCAAAATCTCTCAACAGATAGAAAAATAAAATAAGACTGCAAATTAATCCTAATTGTTGAAGAGGGATAATTGGTACTCAGATTCATTATAATTCTTCTTTTCCCCCCACATTATGTTTTCTTGAAATTTTCCATATACACACACACAAAAACTCCAGCATTGTTCTCATTTACTTTTAAGTAGCAGAAGAAAACTCAAGAGACTTATCTAATTTCCTGAGAAGGAAAAGGACTTCCTATGATTTATAACTCAAACTACAAAAAATTAAGGATTGACAAATTCAACAATCAATCAGTATGACATGAACAAAATTAAGAAAAAAGAATGAAAGGAAAGATGGGCAAAGTCAAGAAACAAATAACAACCAGAGGAAACTATTTTCAGCTTCTAACATGGACAAAAGGAGAAGTAGTCTTCCTATTTCTATTTCCTGGATAGAAAGAATTACAAGACATCGATAAGAAAATGACCGGCAACCTAAAGAAAACCTCAGAAACTCATTTCATGGAAAGAATATGCAAAAATGGCCCTTACATAACAGGAGAAAATTTGAACATCTTTTCATATAATAGAAATGCAAATTAAGACTATATTTTATAACTTCTAGACTGGTGAAGTGAATATGAAAGTGTTTTCTAACACTGATGAGGAGATCATGGGGAATCGAGCATTTTTCTGTATTGCAGGTGAGTAATTTAGCCAACTATCAAAATATCAAATGCATTTAGCCTTGACTCAAAAAAAAAAGTCTGTTGGAGATTTTGCTATAGAGAGTCCTGCATATACATAAAACAACATATTGATGTGATATTCGGGGCAGCATTTTTTTGTAGTAGCAAAAGGTGAGAAAGAGTGTAAGTAGTCATCAAAAGGAGAGAACAAATACAGTCAAACAAAATATCTGCACAAGGGAACACAATGCCGTCAGCGAAAAAGAACAGGAGAGCTTTTCGCTATGTACCAGTGTGAAGAGAGTTCTAGGACACCGATCTCAAATGCGTCATATGCAATATCAACTTTTGTGTTAGGAAGGGAATGAACTAAGAAGTGCCATATGAAGGGGCTTCAGAAAGTTTGAGGGGAAGTGGAACTGATAATGGAATTTTCCCCTGAAAAATTTGAACCCCCTTCAGCCCACGTAGTGTAAACACCAGTTGGACTGCTAACTGCAAGGTTAGCAATTTGAAACCACCAACTCTTCTATGCGAGAACCAGAGACGTGCAATTCCCTAAAGACGTAGAAACCCACAGGGGTAGTTCTAATCAGTCCTGCCAGGCTGCTAGAAGGTGGAATGGACTCTTGAGCAGTTTGGGGCTTGGCTTTTTGTTTTCCTGGAGTTTTTTTGTCAAAGAAGTAGTGGGTTACTAACTGCAAGACTGGTGGTTCAAACCTATTAGTTACTTTGTGGGAGAAGGACGAGGTTTTCTGCTCCTATAAAGATTTATAGCTTTGGAAACACTATTATGGTCACTCTGATTTGAAACTGACTTGATGGCAGTGGGTGGGTAGATATTTACTTAGAAAGAAATAGAAATGCTCACTAAATATTGTCATGGAAAAGATCTGAACCATAGGGGATTGTATTATAGCACTAAAAGGATATATATAATATAAAACATATTTAGTTTATTCACTAAGCTAAAGAACCAGAATAGAAATGTTCTCCCTTAACCTACAAGTATCTGCTCAAGGATTTCTCACCTCTGTTCCTATATAAATGGGTCACAGCACTCTCATTTACAAAGCTTGTGTGGTAGAGGTCAAGGGTGAGACTTCCCAGATTTCTTTCTCTTGCCTAGTCAAAATCCTGAACTGTGCCTTCCCAGACCTGCAATGCGGGCAGAGTCATGTGTGGTGACAACTTAGTATCCTAAGATTTCCAAGAATTTATCTGAAAGTGTTCCTTGGGGAGTAACACAACAATGTTGGGTAAATGTAAAAATAAATAGTCTTGTTATCAGACAAAGATCATTGGATAGATGATGATAATAAATTTAGTTGGGTTAAAATTTAATATCTTATTGAATCTTCCTTTTGAGCCATTTTAGAGTTGTTTCAATTAAAATAAGGAGCAGAAAGGGACAGGGAAATGTGGAGTAAGCCTTTGGTGAACCCACTCTGGTCATAGACCAGAGATGTGATTAGTCTTGCTATCATGCAGAGTACATTGGTAAGTGGATTATGGTAGATGTGGCTAGGTTAAACTTTAGTACTATTTGATCTCCCTACTCACTTATTTTAGACTGCTTTATTTTCTATTGAAGTTTTTCCTGCTTTATTTTGCGAGCTTTTTTGTTTCTGTGTGTTTTTGTGAGAGACAGGATGTCCCTTCCATGTCAAAAGTTTGCCAGCTCTTGCTTTAAAAGGAAATAAAATAATGCTTGTAATTAATAGTTTGGGTGTGAGTTCCCTCTCGCTTACAAGGTCACCTCTTAATATTCTCTAAACACTAGAGAAAAAGGCATTGGAATTGTAGCTCCCAGGAGGAGATCATTTGAAACACTATAAAAAATGATCCCCCAGATGATTTAGGCACTGGGAGAAAGATTGAATCAAACTCTATATCCGTGATGAGAAAAGAGAGAGGACTGACATTTTTCTGGCTACAAGCTGGAAAAAATACAACATTGCCACCTTAACAATTTACATGCTGTCTGTTCTTCCTTTGTGCTGCCTCACTTAAAAGTCACTCTTTAACTAGGTTCAACAAATAATGGAATTTCCACACAGATTAAACAGCTTGAGTAATTTACTAAAAAAAAGTTTATGAAACACCTACTATGTGCTAGGTATACTTTTGTTTTCTGCTAGGGTCTCTGTTCCCATCTGTAAAGTTTCTGCTCTCAAGAATCTTAATCTTACTCTCTAACAGATTTGCTAATGATTTCCTCCACGTGCCCTCTTAGAGGTTTGCTTTCTTTTGAAAGCTAATATTTATTTAGGTTTCATAGGAGTGGCAGTCATGTATTTGAGATGTCAAATTTCATGATTGAGATGTAGGGGTGGATTCTAGCCTGTTAATCTGGAGATAGCCATTGAGTAGCCAATGAGGTCTCTGTGTGGGCATGACTTTCTCCTGGGAATTCTAGGAAATCTCGTGGTATTTTCCTGATGAAGATTAGAAGCCATCTCCCCAGTTGTTGGGAGTGAGACTCTTAGACAACAAACCACGGACAAGACAAGATGGCAGCTTCCAAGGAGCTGGAGGAGTCGGAGGAGCAAGAGTAGAAGCCACACAACCTTACCCTAATGGAACCAGACCTCTGAAGCTGGAGAAGGCACGTGGAGAACCCCGCCAGCGCTGAGTTGCTTCTACCATCACTGGATGCTGTTGATGGACCCTGAGCCCTGGGAGCGAGGAGCCCTGGGGAGACCCCTGCCAGTGCCAAGGCTCTGCACCCACTGGCCTGTGACTTCATGAGTCGGAAAGAGACTTTATAGACTGATATCAAGCATATGGCTAATATTGGACTTATGACTTTGAACTGGACTGGGATGCTTTCTCAATGTCCCATTCCTCTTGTATATAAACCTTTTCCTTATATCCATATGCGTGTCTGAGAATTTGTTTCTCTAGTCTATCCGGACTAACACAATAGGTGTCAAAGGAGCCAGGCTAGTGCAGTGGTTAAGTGGTTGGCTGCTAACCAAAAGGTTGATAGTGTGAACCTGTCAGGCCTTCTGGGGGAGAAAAATGTGGTCCACTTCCACATTGATTTGAAATCCCTCTGGGGCCATTGTATAGAATCTAATGTATAGAATCAGTAGAAATTGGTATCAACTCAATGGTAATGGGTTTAGGCTTAGGTTTTTTGTTTTGGGGTTTATTTTAATATACTCGTGTTAAGCAAGTGCTTGAGTAATACAAATCATTACACAAATATTTGGCTATTAACCAAAATATTGGTGGTCTGATCACCTGCTGCAGTGGTTAAAGCACTGTGTTCCAACCAAAAAGTCACATTTGAATCCACCAGCCACTCTCTCAGTGCAACATGTGGCAATCTACTCCCATCAAGATTTTTGGCCTCACTCGAGTAATCCCTCAATATAAGAACACTTTGTTCTATTAAGCTGGCATTCCATGATGCTCAACTTCCCAACATGATTGCTGAAGACAAATGAGTGCATAAGCAAATGTGGTAAAGAAAGCTGATGGTGCCTGGCTATCAAAGATATAGCATCTGGGGTCTTAAAGACCTAAAGATAAACAAGAAGCGCTCTATCTCAGAAGTAACAAGGCCCCCATGGAAGAAGCACAATGGCCTGTGTGACCACAAGGTGTTGAAAAGATCGCATATCAGGCATCAAAGAATGAAAAATCATATCATTGTGAATGAGGGGGAGCATGGAGTGGGGACCCAAAGCCCATCTGTGGACAACTAGACATCGCCTTACAGAAGGGTTGCAGGGAAGAGAAAAGCCAGTCAGGGTGCAATGATGAAGCATACAACTTTCCTCTGGTTCTTGAATGCTTCTTTTCCCCCATTATCATGATCCCAATTCTTCCTTACAAATCCAGCTAGACCAGATGATGTACACTGGTACAGATAGGAACTGGAAACAGGGAATCCAGGACAGATGAACCTTCAGGACCAGTGGTGTGAGTGGCAATTACAGGAGGGTGGAGGTAAGGTGGGGTAAAAAGGGGGAACCGATTACAAGGACTTACATATAACTGCCTCCCTAGGGAATGAACAAGAGAACAGTGGGTGAAGGGTGACATCAGAGAGTGTAAGAAATGACAAAATAATAATAATTTATAAATTATCAAGGATTCATGGGGGAGGAGGGAAATGAGGAGCTGATACCCAGGGCTTGAGCAGAGAGCAAATGTTTTGAGAATGATAATGGAAACAAATGTATAAATGTTCTTGACACAGTGGATGCACATATTGATTGTGATGAGTTGCATGAGCCCCACAAAAATGATGTTAAAAAATAAAACAGATTTATGGTCTTCGGGGTAGATGCAAGATGATAGCCTAGGCAGATAGACTATTCAGATCTTTTACCAAAAAGACTCAAAAACCCAAGCAAAATGGTACAGGCGCTAATCTTGGAGCAAAGAACTTCAGAGGGAACGTGAATAGATCAGATACAGGTGAGAAGAAGGGATGACCACAAAAACAGAGAACGAGGAAGCATTTGGAGTGGCAAACTACAGGAAAGCATTTAGAGTGTAAACTACCACGTGGTTTAGCATCAACATTTGGAAGGTATTGGTAGCATTTTGAACAGAGCAGGAACCAGAGAACCACGTCCACTCATCCAGAAGTGAACTAGCATTCCCATCAGTGATTGGTGATCAAAGAGGTGTAATCTCCTTCCATATCTTGCTCATTTTCCCGGAAATGAGAAGCCTGGGATGCACCCCCACATACACACACTACAAGGCAGCCAGTCAACCTCCCCCCAAGACTGCAAGTGCCAGACTGGGTGATTTGGGCTTTTTAAAAATACTTTGATTGGAGGCTCTTACATCTCTTATCACAATCCATACATTCCTCCAATGGGTCAAACACATCTGCACATATGCTGTCAACAGGAATTTCAAAGCATTCTCTTCCCACTTGAGCCCCTGATATCAGCTCCCCATTTCTTCCCCCTCGCTCCCCCACCCACCCTCCCTCACAAACCCTTAATAAATTATAGATTTTTTCCATATTTTACCCTTGGGGGGTGGGGTCTAGGTTGATCCTTGTGATTGATTTCCCCTTTCTTCCCCCACCCTCCCCTAATCTTCTTGGTATCTCTATTATCCTTGTTGGTCCTGGGGGGGTTATCTAGCCCAGACTCCCTGTATTGTGAGGTCTTATCTGTAGAAATGTGCATGCTCCGGCCTAGTCAGATTTGTAAGGTACAATTGAGGTCATGATAGTGGGGGGAAGGAGACACCCAAGAACTAGAGAAAGCTGTGTTTCGTTGGTGTTATAGTGCACCCTGACTGGCTCATCTTGGCTGTTTTTTTTCCCCATCATCTTTTCTCTTGCTTCTTCCCTTTTCCTACCAAGTTTCCTTTCTTTTCACGCTTCCTTTTGTCTCATGCTTCCCTTTTGTAATCTTGTGGGGCAGAATCCCTGGCCAACCTCACCGCGGAGGTGAATAGTGGCTGCTCCCATGGAGGGTCCTGCCTTCCTTCTTCCCACGGCGAGCCCTTCTCCAGGCCTGTACTGATGTCTTCTCTTGTTGATGCATGTTTTCCTTCGGCCTAGTTCCTAATTCTTCCCTCTTCTCACCTTGGTGTTTTCCTTCCTCTGCACCCCCAAGTTTTAACCTGAAGCAGCACTGATGACAATGCGGTGCTGCTTCTCCCCTCTTTTCCTCCTTGTCTCAATTTCCTTTTTCTTATTTCCCTCCCTTTCATTTAATCACCCATTTTTTTTCCTTTTGCTCAGATCCTGATTTCTTTTTCTTTTATCTTCTTCTAGCAGCCTAGCACATGTACAACGACAAAGCAGAAGCAGTAAGACAAACCTCTGATTTTTACACGTTTGTGTACACATGCACACACACATGCCCTGAGGGGGGAAAAAAACCAAAGTCACCAATGTAGAATTGTATATGTGCCAAAACGGCCCCTCAACTTTGGTAAAATTAGAACATTTCCAGATAACCTAAAATGAAGAGAATTTATAAAAATAAACAAATAAACAAAGACACACACAAACACAAGCATTACAAGAAATGGTAAAGGGAGTCCTTGAACAGAGAACCCCAAATGGCCAACAATAATTTACAATTACGACACAAGACAATATCACCTGGCACTCAACCAAGATATAAAAGTGCCAAAATAGAATAAATCTACAAGACAGAAAACTGAGAACCAGAGAATTTGTAAATGATGAAATCTACAACAGCAAAAGGGGGAATAAATGATTGTGCTGCAGAACTTTCAAGGGAGAAGTCCAGAAAATATCCAGGGAGAGAGAGAGAGAGAGAGAGAAAAGATAGTTTCAAGCATGGAGATGCAATGATAAATTGCAGGGTAAACTCAAAGGAAATTAAAACTCCTCTTCTACTCAAAATAAGAAGAAAATCACAAAGATCCAGTAAACATAAATACAGCAGCAGTGACAGAAATGATAGAAGATCTATTTTAAAAAAGAAAAGAAATTAAGCACTGGCAAATATATGGGAAAAAGAAATCATAACACAATAAATAAATAGGCCACAACAAAATGATAGCAGAAATTCATATCTACTGAAAATAACACTTAATGTGAATGGATTTGACAAATCAGGTTCAGGGCCAGAGAGTAGCAGAATGGGGAAGAAAGCACGCTCTATTGATATATGCTATGTAAAAGAGACACGTGTGTGAAGTTGGGTGAAGGCCTAGCAGCAGAGAGGTCAGCCCAAAATGATTAAAGAAAAGGAAGACACTGGCAGGAATGCAGGGCAATCGAGGTAGACACCATGATACACACAGTCTTGCAGTGACTATCATAATGGATAGTCAGGTCCACAGACAGATGCTGAAGCTGAATAGGACTGGGAAGGATTATGGGACTATATCCATGAAGGACTGTGGGACTCGAAAGAGGCCATTTCTACATGTGTACATGTGAGGCAGAACTTATCAAGGCACGCATACAGGGGGCGAAGTTATGAAAACTCCCAAGGTCAAAAACCAAACACCAAGAAGAAATGAATCACCGGGTCACCGGGTCTGGGGGCTCAGGATGATAGAAGTCAATTGGGATAACGTAACTCACAAAGCATGCTCGATAACCTGCTCTAGTGAGTCGAGGAGGAGGTCTTCAAAGCTTCTGAGCAGCCATCAGAGACAGCCACTGGTCTCTCCTCATCCAGAGCAAAGAAAAGTGAGGAAAATCAAAGATGTGAGTTAACAGTTGGTTCCTGGGAGAACCCCAGACAGCACAATCCTGAGACCCACAGGAGGAAATGATGCCTGCCTACCACAGCAGACTGCTCTGGAAGGGATTATGATAGGTGGTTCTGGATAGAGTGGGAGAAACATGTGGAACAATACTCAAACTAACAGAGAAAGAAGGCTTACTGGTCTGAGAGGTGGGTAGAATCACCCAAAACTAAGGCCTCGAGGCTTTATAAGTGTCAAAGACGTCAGGCTTGTCAATAATCAGCCAGGCAGTCCATATCCAGACCTGAAAGTGGACATATCACCTGCCTATGCAGACCCCCGACCTTCAAGTCAATTCCAAATCACACAGGAGAACGGCCTCCTGGGGCAGCGCTTTTCAACCTGTGGGTCGCAATCCTTTCACCAGGATCACCTGACTCAAAAAAGTCTCAAAATGACAGTGATGGAGTAGCAAGGAAAATAATTTTATGATTGGGGAGATGACCACAACACGAGGAACCGTATCAAAGGGTCGCAGCATTAGGAAGGTTGAGAACCACTGTCCTAGGGTTTCCAAGGCTACAAAACAAGAACAAAAGCAGCCTGTATCTTCTTTATCCCACAGACCGATGGTGAGTTTGAACTGCCAACTTTTCATCTCGCAGCCTCGTACTTTATGAGTGGAAACCCCCTGGGCAGTTCTTCTCAGCCTATGGGGTCGCTATGAACTGGAGTCCACCCGGCAGCTGTGGCTTTGGTTGTTATTCAGAAGCATCTAAGAAGCACCGCCCACCACCTGCTTCTGAAAGGTCGGTTACTCAAACCTCTCTGGATAGCAGTTCTAGTCTGAAACCTATGGGGGCGCCCTGCGTTGCAGCGGACACTCCATAGCTCCTGGTGTGGGTAACCAAAACCCCAAAGTGAACTCCCTACCATCGAGTCACTGCCGACTCTTGGCAATTCTGTAGGATAGAGAACAAGGGCCCCTGGGAGCTTCCGAGGCTGTAACTCATTACAGGAGCGGCTGGTGGTTTCAAACCGCTGACTTTGCAATTAGCCACCCAGCGTGTAAACACTACTCAACCAGGGCTCCGTTTCAAGCCTTACAGGAGGTACTTAATAGCATGAACCATTGGATTTAGGCGGTGGGCACTATGATTTTTTCCCTCGCAGAGGTTGAATGCGAAACTTAGAGAGAGGATGACTCATTCTTCCACAGTCACAAAGCTAGAAACTCTGGCAGAAATTTAAATCCCAGCTCGATTCCATACTCCTCCATCTTAGCCCCTACCCTACATTGCCCTCAAATGTTCCTGAGAATAATTCGCTATGATGAATATATCTTCTGCACTCCTTTGTTTAGTTTGCTGCGTTCTCACCTTCTTTTGTATAGCGACTTCCCAGCCTCTAGAAAATGATGATTTAAAAGCAGCTGTATCAAGTAGAACAGACCACGGCAGGGCAGGCCAAGCGTACGTACACTTTTAAAGATACACGATATGCTACATGTAGTGCTTTATTAAAATACTTGGCTTACATGGAGAGGTTTGGGGAATTTACCAGCTGTTTCCTTTTGTGGTCTGAGTGATTTTCACCCAAATAGGACTCAAAGGACCCACATTCCAAATCTGCTTCCGAAGAGCTACACCTGGTCACTCATCCATTCACTGCTTCTCTGCCAGGCCCTGGCCCAGAATGACTAAGGGAGGAGAAGCCTTTTGAATTCTCTCTCCCTAATTGCTTCCTTTCTTTTCTCCTCAAACCTTGCTGTGTTTTTTTTTTTTTTTTCTAAAAACCACAGTTGAGTGCAGTGAGGTGATTAAGGAAATTGCGAACAGGCTGGGGGAGCTACTCTAATTGCTCTAATCAAGGATGTGCTGGCTGTTGACTTGCAGAGGAGGCCTGGCCGGCCTGGAACCCGGGCTCCCGGCAGTGGGTGGGCTGCGTGTCAGCAGATGGCTATCAGTGCTGCTGTTTTCCCAGGTTAATGAGATATTGTTCAAGTTTGAGGCTTCAGACTGATTATTCTCTGAGGTGCGCCTGGAATCTGTCCACTGGGAAAACAAAGCAAAACTGAAAAACCTTGTCTTCAATCCCAGAATGCCCCAGAAGTCGAGGCAAGAGTTTAGTGCGTGGGTTGAGACGCTACAGTGGGGGGCATGATGAGAGGACCAGAGGCCACGTTCTGCATCGTTCACGTGATCCCAGCGTTCTGCATCGTTCATGTGATCCCAGCAGCGTCACCTGCAGGCAGAAGTCCTTTTTCACCTCTACAAGAGGTCAGACACAGAGCAGGGTCCACGCTCACAGCGCAGTGTGAATGAAGAAACTAACGAAGGCCACTTCTTTGTTATTTCGGAGCACTTCAGAGTGCAAATCCCAAGCCAAACTCACTGCCCTCGAGTGGATTCTGACTCACAGTGACCTTATAGGACAGGACAGACCTGCCCCGGGGGGTTGCCAAGTCCATCGCTCTCTACAGAAGCGGCAAGTCTCTTCTCGCTCCCACAACGGGTGGGTAGTTTCCAACTGCTGACCTTGTAGCTAGCAGCCCAACATACAGCCTCGGGGCCTCCAGGGCTCCTGAGCCACCCCTAGGGGAGTTCCAATGGCCAAGCTTTGGGTTGGTCGTCAAGCATTTCCCTGTTTGCATCACCCATTTCATCACATACGCCATGGAAAAGCAAATGCGAAGAAGATAGGGTCTGCGTTGTGAGAGGGCCAGGCCACGTGACTAGGGGCTAGGAGCCTCTCCAAGCAGCCATGCTCTGGTTTCTTACCAGCCCGCCCAAACAAAGAAAAGTGTCAAGTCTGCGTGGGAGAGAGATAGGGTGGAGGGGCTAAAAAATAAAATAAGAACATGCCATGGAAAGATGCACAACAGCACGGGTCAACATTTTGGCACACTCCATTTGGTTATAAAAACCTTCAAGGTCAACCCCAGAACTTCAGCAGTTTAAACTGAGTACTACCAGATGGGTGCCTATGAATGTATTGCCACCCTGTTCAGGCTGTTGGTTGAGTCTTCCACAGCCTTTCAAAGGTGCTTTTGCAATGGAAGCTCAAGAAGTGAAGAGTTCCTTCATGAGTTGGGGTTCTGGGGAAGCTTCAGGAGGACCAAACAACAACAACAAATCCTAAACTAAATTCAAGGTTGACTCCTTAGTGTCTTGCCATCTGTGACTTTAAGGACCATTGTGTCCTTCCTCTGAGATAGATTTGCGTATTTGATACTTGGCAGTCTGTGTACTTTCAATATTCTGTTCAAGTTGATCGCAACTCATGGAAGACAATTCCATCTCCTAGCTGGCTAGCTTACAGGACAGGATAGGACTGTCCCTGTGAATTTCCAAGATTGTAAATCTCAACAGGAGTAGAAAGCTCCATCTTTCTCCAGCACCACAATTCCAATGCAGTCTTCCTTGGGCAGTGCCCCACTTTCATGTTCATATGAGGCCATTGAAAAATACCATGCCCTGGGTCAAATACACCTTAGCTTTCAAAGTAGAATGCTTGATTGGCAACACTCCATAGAGGTCTTGTACAGCAGATTTAGTCAAGGCAGTGAATAGTTTGATCTCTCCAATGCTGCTTCCATGAGCTTTGCTTGTGGAACCAGGCAAGACCAAACCTTTGAGAACTTCAATCTTTTCTCCATGTATCATGTTTCCCTAGTGTCCAATAGTGAGCATTTGAGTTTTCCTTACATTGAGGTGTAATCAGTACGGAAGGCTGCAAGTCTTTTCATGAGCAAGTGCTTCAAGGAATCATCACTTTCAACAAGCAAGGTGGTGTCACCTGTATATCACAGATCTTTAATAAGCCTTCCTTCAATCCTGATGCCGCCTTCTCTTCAGAAAATCCAGCTTTTCTGATGACTTGCTCCGCATACATATTGAACAGGTATGGTGAAAGGACACAAACTTGATGCACATCTTTCCTGATTTTATTTATTTATGGGGGAGCATCACTGCCCTCTGGTGGTCGTGGGAGCTACCCAGCACTGATCCTAAGAGCAGCTGCTGGATTTGAACCGCCAAGCCCGGGGGCCACAGTCCCACACTCAACCACTTACACTACCAGGGTTCAGCTCCTATTTTCTGATTTTAAAGCATGCAATATGCCCTGGTTCTGTTCCAACTGCTTTTTGATCCATGTATAGGTTCCACATGAGCTCAACGAAGTCTTCTGGAATTTCCATTCTTCTCAAGGCTATCGATAGTTTGTTATGGCCCACAGTACAATGTATTAGCATACTCAATAAAACCCAAGTTAACATGTGTATAAATACACTATAAATAACTATCTAAACACATTGTATATATCTTTCTTTTATTCATTTAATAAGCATTTTGAGCACCCACTGTGAATTCTAGGAGGAACTAAAAATTAAAATATAAGACCTGGTCCTGCCATGAATGTAATAATGGTATTATCCCATATACAAAAGCTACAGCTGCCATATGTGATTGCTATAGCAGCAATGCCAAATCTGGTACATTTACCCTTCTATTCTAAAATGCTAACAATGCCTATAACTTGTAGTATATACAGAAGCAGAGCCTTTTTGCTGAAGCTATGCAAATCTGCAAAGAAAAAAAATCTATACACCTTGCTGTGTGGCCAAATAGAGAATTCTTATGTTCCACACTTGGTTTTGAAACTTAACACTTACCAGAAAGTTCAAGCCTTTCAGAAGTGTAGGGTACAGCGGACATGTCAGCCTTAGAGTGAAAGTAATAAAATGCCAGCTCTTGCTGCTGTGAGATACAGTGACATAAATTCTGACTCACAGTGACTCTGTGTGCAATGGAATGGAACAATCCAGCCCCAGTCCTGTGCCAGGCTTGCCGTCATTCCTGTCTTTGAGCCCAGCGTTGGCAGCCACTACCGCTCATTGTGTGTCTTCCTCTTTTTCATGGAACCTCTGCCACTGCAAGGAGCTTCAGCAATGCTCTGGGATCAAGATGAGTCTGTCAGCCCCAGTCAGGCTTTATGGCCTTGGAAACTCTGGACACGACCACGGAGAGCGGGCTTCGGCCAGATGGTGGTGGGTTTGGGACCACCAATGCAAATGAAATGTCCAGGGTAGTAAGTTGTGGTCGGCATGCTCCTGCCTTCTCGATGAGAGTTTCTTGCAAAAGATCCACCTTCTTTTCTGGATATTCTAGATATATTCCCCTGTGATCTAAAAGGAAATCATTTCAAACTTAGAAGAATTATTTGCCATCCACTTTAGGAAGTGCTAAAAGCTTTCCTCTCCCAATGGCCATAATCCAGAACCTCATTTAGGAGATGTCTCTGAGTACGAAAGAGCCCAAGGCAAAGCCATGTGAGTGGTTAAAACACTTTCTGTCTTCACCCCAACGAGGGGCAGCCCCTCAGTGAGCAACTGAGCATTTAACCAAATCCTCACCTTCTGGGACCTTCTCCTTGTGTGCTGGGAACTCCGCCACCCCTGCACCCCCCGCCCAGATGTTTAAAGAGAAAGTTATACTAACTTAACACACTGCTCAATTCCATCTAACTTGTCTCGGGACTGAGTTCTACATTAAACTGATTTTTCAAGACTGGAAAGGACTCAAGCTACTTTCTGACTGCATCCTAGGTTTCCCCAGTGTCCATGTTGGATTCTTACGGTTTCCATCTTGCTTTGGGAACATGCCAGCTTTCGCACATCCGGGGCGATAATCCAATGACCTTTATTGTCCGCTGCCCTGGTTGGGCGGTGGTGGTGTGTGGTGTTGTGACTTCCATGGTCGCCAGTTTGAAACCACCAGCTGCTCTGCAGGGGGAAATCCGGCTTTTCACTCCCACAAACAAGTCTCAGCAACTGAGAGGGTCACCGTGAGTCAACACGGACTCGATGGCAGGGAGTCGGCTTTATTGTCAGCACATCCAAACGAGCAGGCACTCAGAGGCTACTGGAGATCAAAATGACACCCCTCTTGTGTAGTGGACACTCGGATAACTATTGCAGAGTTTTAAACTTGAGGGCAAATCTTTGACCTCTGCTACTGTTGAGACTGGGCACCACCCATGAAAGGCCTGGACACTACAAAGTATGATTAAAAACTAAAAGGAGCACCACAGAGTCAATAACGGATAAGATCGCCATCTTTTAATAATGCTCAATTATTATTTAAGAAGAAAAAAATTAAATGGGCAGAGCACTTTAAATTAAGGCCTGTTCACAGAAAACACTGGGGGATTGCTTAAGAAGCATAGAGAGCAAGGTGACTTATTTTCAGGAATTTTTATCTTCCTGAATGGAATGATTATAAAGACAAGCTGCCTTGCTCAGATCAACACATGCCACACACATAACCCCTCCCCCCAGATTTCTAATAGTGTTGTATCAGGCTGGGTTCTCTAGAGAAGCAAAAGCAGTGAGACTTATATGTATATGTATATGTATATAACTCTCTCTCTCTCTCTCTCTCTCTCTCTCTCTCTCATTGCCATTGAGTTGATGCCCATTGATCGTGATCCCCCGTGAGTTTTTAAGAGTAACTCTTGATGAGGTCAGTACACCTCATCTTGTGTAAATATGGAAGAGATTGATATCAAGAAATGACTCGCACAGTTGTAGAGTGGATAAGTCTAGACTGGTTCAAGTCCATGCGTCAAATGGAAGCTGGAGGTTTCACGTAACTCTTGTAATTGCATGGGCCAGTGAACAGGAAGCAGAAAGATGAAGCAGGAAGACTACAGGTTAGTCGATGCTGGGTGGAATGAATCTGAGTTTGGCTGAATGAATTTAAGATCAACAGTCTGCTCTCAGTTCTTGGGATTGGCAGTCCATATAACAGGAAGTTGGCAGGCGAGATGCAAGACTCAAATCCAGCAGGAGTGAATTAGCTTCCACATACTGCCAATATATACTAAGAGTAGGTCACATCTTGAATGAAACTTCCCTCAATTGTATCAAGGCTATGACTAGGTAAAAGACTAGGTAAAAGAGCTTTATTTCCCCTACAATTGGTTGGCTGCTTTGCATATGATTTTATCATGGAAATGACCACACTATTTAGATCATATCATAGGAGAATGTTAGGTCACCCAAGTTGACATAAAACCCAACATCACACAAGGGTACTGTAATGGTTAAGGTTGGATATCGACTTGACTGGGTCCTGACTCTCAATGGTTTGGAAGTTATGGTGTAGTCATCCTCTATGGTGATAGCTGATTGAATGATGAGTTTTGCTACATGCAATCAATCAACTGGAAGAAGTGTGGTTTGCTTTGAATATATGTGGAATGTTTCAGGAAAACTTGCTTTCTTGTTGTTGATTCTGAATCCTGCATCTGGCTTGTCATCTGACCTCCAGGTCTATGAAGTTGAGCTAGGAGCCTGTCACATTGTCTCACAGTCCTGGGAGCCCTCAGCAGCTGGTCCTTGTACCTACCAACCTTAGATTAATTCACCTGTGACTACGGTCAGCTGCCTGCCAACTGACATGCTGATATTTAGTTTGTCAGTCCCCGCAGCTAAATGAGTCAGAAGCCTCCAGCTTGCCATTGAACCCACAGACTTAGAACTTGTCAGATTCTACAACTGTGTGAGCCATTTTCTGTCTACATACATACATACATGCACCAGCTTCTCTGGTTTTATATTTTTGAAGTGGTATGATAGGTGTGGATCATGTCACAATAAAACTGTTTACAAAAAGGAAAAAAAAAAAGAAAAGGCTTCACTGGCATGACTTCTCTAGAGAACCAATCTCAAGACAGTCATATTCCTGTTTCTAAGTTTGATGAGTGCCCACAAAGTCATTTTGTTATTTTAAAAAAATGCGACTCTTTCTGATTCTTACAGCCACACTGTAAGGAAGGCAAAGCCCATGACCTGGAGTCTGTTCTGACTCACAAAGGATAGAGTAGAACTGCCCCTTGGGGTTTCTGGGGCTGTAACTCTGTATAGGAGCAGACGGCCTCACCTTTCACCTGCTGGTGAGTGTGAGCTACAGAGCTTGTAGTTAGCAGCCCAAAGTGACCCGCTACTCCACCAGCACTCCTAAAAAACCAGGTAGATATGCCTTATCATCTGCATTTAACAGATGAGGAAACAGCAACCCAAAGAGGTTAAGGGACTTGGCTAAGCACTCACCTTGAAGATAAGTGGCAGAATTCCCAGATGCGATGCCAGTTGTCATGGAACTGACACTGGCTCCTGGTGACCCTACATGTGGCAGGACAGAATTATGCTCATTCGGCTTTCAAAGGCTGATTTTCAGAAGTAGATAAGCCAGCCTCTAATCTAAATTGACACTAGTGAACATGAATCACCAGCCCTTTGTTATCAGCTGAGTGTGCCCCCCCCCACATTTGTTTTATCCAAGAAATTACAGGGATGTGGTGGAAAACAAGACAGGACACAGGACATGAGCACAGGCTTGTGCGAAGCATGTAGGGAAGAACTAACTGAGGTGGGACATGTGATATAATGACGTAGAAAAAGGATTTGATGGGCATTTGAATTCCCAAGAGGTGGTCAGAATTAGGAGTCAAGTGCTGGCCTGTCATGTGAAAAGGATCTTTTGGAAAGGAGGCTAGCATAATTAATACAGAGTTTAAGAAATTTCACACAGAGTTCATGCAACAAAAGGGTTAGTTAGTATGGAAGAGAGCGGGGACTAAGAGTCTGACTTTCTAAAATCTCAGAAGAAGTCAGGAAAAGTCTGGCAGAGTCCTGAGATTTTGAGGTGGGTATGATTAACGAAACCCACTTCTGGGGGCATGTCAACTCATTTCAGCCTTATGCAGGTTTTCCAAACTATCAATCTTTTGGGAAACAAACAGCCCCATTTTCTTCTGTGGAGTAGGTGGTGGGTGTGAACCACTAACCTTGAAGTGTGATTACTGGAGCCCAGTGGTAGAATTTTCATCTTCCATGGGGGAGTCTAGGTTGGATTTAGAGACCAAAATACTTCCGACCATTGCCGTCTTTCAGTGGAAGATTGCGGGCTGTCATAATGCTTAATGGTTTTCAGTAGGGTTTCCAGACTTAGATGGACTAGAAAGAAAACTTGGTGATCTAGTTTTTTAAAATCAATCAATGACAAGCCTGCAGATTGCAATCAATAATGGGGATGATGCTAACTCAAGAATAGTGTCAAAACAGCACAACAAAACAACACGCTCTATAGAATTCATCACCTCAGATCCATTTGGACATGCTTTATGATTAAATCAGAGAAAAGGCAGAAGGTTCTAGTTACAAGGAAGAGGGTCTATAGACGAGATGACAGAGTTCTGTTGACCAGTTGAAGCTGGGTGGAGCGATTAAGGAATATGTTATCTCTAGGATTGAGGACTGACTTTGGCTGAATGTGACATCCCCATTAAGGAATGAAGGTGGCCCCAGACATCTGCTGAAGTTCCAGAAGAGACTCTTGAGTGGGATGAAAGGGGACTCTGGGTCTCTCCCTTAAATGAAAACAGACCAGATCTGATGTTGTAAAATTGTACTTTGTTATTTCACAAGATCTCTGTTAGGAAGAATTGCAGAAAATCCACTGTCCCAGGGCCACTCTGCCTCATAACCTTACAGGGCAGAGCAGGTCTGATCCACAGAGCCGCTGAGGCTGCAATGCTCTATGGGAACAGAAAGCCTCATCTTTCTCTTGCAGAGCAACTGGTAGATTTGAACTGCCAAACTTGTGGCTAGCAACCCATCACACCACCAGACACCCATCATTGCTTGTTTGTTTGTTTTTTAAACACATTTGAAAAGTTCTGAGCTTAGTCAAATTCCAGCTATATACAGATGGTTTTCCAAGGTCAGAGTGGGTGAGGGCTTCTGAGGGGCATTTTCCACTGTTCTGAGTTGGGTAGCTGAGAATTCAGGAACACACGGTCTAGGTCTACTCTGTCGTCCCTGGCCCACCGTTCCCCAGAGTCCCTCTGCTGCTTCCACAATAGAACCAGTCCCAAAGGCCATTCTCAAAATGCTCCAATTGCACCAGCATACACTACTGGAGGGAAGAGGGCAGTAGTTCCCATGGAGCTGAGCCTTAGAACAAGAGATAGGGAGAGAGGGGTGGGGGTGCGGGTGGAGGATCAGCTGCAGGATGGTTGAGGGATAGGAAATTCAGAATGCTTCTAGGGCAAAAAAGAAAAAAGATCCCATCAGCACTTCTCTCCATCCCATCCATTTTCCAAACCTGCCTCTTCCCCTGCCCACCTCTTACCCAAATCTCCTTTTGCAGACTAAGGGCAAAAGTGAAACAGAGACAGTGAAACAAATGGGGGTGGAGTTGGGAGCAACCCTTTAGAGGGGGCTGACCACAGAATGGTGGCTCGGAAGCAGAGAATCGTGAAGTCCGTCTGATTCTGCTTGTGGAACAGCAGCTCAAAGTGTACCTGCTCACGCACTGCCTGCTGAATCAGGAAGGATTGGGGGAGGGGGGTTAAGCTGCAGAGCCCCTAGTAAATCTGTCTTTTTGTATTCCAATCATAAAAAAAGTATTCTCCGCACTTCTCCACACAGGGCCTATCATCATCTTCACTGTGTTTATCAAGACAGACAGAGTGTCTTCGCAGAAGCTAGAACATTTCTCTTCTTTGACAGCAAACACTGATTAAATCTTCCCGGAGAAAAGTTAAGCACACCACAAACCAACCTTTCTCAACAGGTTCACCAAGACAGTCTCTCCAAGTCCCTCTCTTTCCTTTCCTCGTTATCAGAAAACAAACACACAAATAAAAGCTGGAGAATTCTGGAGGGCATTTCTGCTGAAAATACAGCTGCTCCCGTTTTAACGTGGGTTGAAAGATGTCTTACTGGTTTCGTGGGTTACCTAATCTAATTCAGAGAATTCCCAAACCAGCTGACCTTGCTGTTCATTTAGGAGAAATAAAAAAATAAGCAAAACAAAAAACAAGGACATACAGATAGTGTGTGAACCGGCAGTGCAAGGTAACTTTGACTGGGGAAAGAACGGACATCCCATCTCATCTTCCGGGTTTGCAAAGATGTCAGCTGCTGCAGACATCTTTGAGGAAGATAAGACATTTTGCATCAGCGGCAGCCCTTTGTCATCGGACTGACTCCTGGATATCCGCCATGGTCAGTTTACAAAAATAGCAAATCAAAGTGACCTTGTGGACTCCCATAAACTCTGCAACTGGCGTGTGTGTGTGTGTTTATATGCATAGATATGTAGATATAGGCAAACACGTATACACCCCATTTTAGGTATGTGGGTGAGGGGATGGGGATTATATTTGTAGCATATACGCTGGTCTAAGCAATCAGCTCATCTTTTTAATCACCCGTCAGGAATATAAAGTCTCCTTAAAGTCTCCCGCATGCTTCCAGAACAAGTCTGCAACACCGGGCTCCGGTTTTTATAGGCTATCTGCACTGTCAGCAGCCGGGGAGAGTTGTTGAAATGGGTGGATGGGGTTGGAGAGGTCAAATACGTTATCTCTGAAAGTCATCTGCATAATGACGGAGCTTTGGAATCCGCATCAAAAGTCCATCATTATGCCAGGAGAAGCAGAGGTTCTCCAGGGCAGCCTGCTGGCTCAGAGCACAAACTTCCCTGGAGACCCTCCTGGAGCGTCACCGTGGGGGGTGCAGGGCAGGTCTCCCAGGATCCCAGTCTGAAGGCACACTGCCACCCTGGCCCACAGGTCTGCCAACTGATTGGCTCATCAAGAGTCAAGCAGTACCCACCCCACCACTGACGTAGGCAGGCAGGAATGAAAACAGAGGGATGTGCAGCTTGACTCTGGGGCTGGATGAGAAAAGTAATGTCTTTTTCCACCAACTCTTTGGGGCCCACTAGGGAAGGCTGAAAGCGGCCTTTGTGCAAACTGGCCCGGCTTAGGACGGATTTATGGAGTAGATCTACCTGGTCCAAAGAGGGTGGGGACGTCCCTTTGTGGAGAAGGGTCAGCACACACACTGCCCACAGTTGTCCAAGACCTGAGCTCGTCCAGCCCGGAAGGTCATGTCCACAATATATGGGTACCAGAAGGGAAGCATTAAAGGCATATCTCAAGTTTAAGCAGCATGGTTTCAAAGGCAAGGTGAGAGTGACCGGGGTGGTCTGAAGTCCTTGGTGATGTGGAGTTCAGATGCAGTTGACAGCCTGCGGGTGGGGGGGGGGGGAAGGGGGGTGCGGCGTGCGTGTGGAGGTGGGGAGTACCGTACTGCACAGCCCCATCACCTGTGCTGTCCAGCGTCCAGATAAGCACACACACACACACACCCCTCTTTGAGGAACAAAGGGCAAAAAAGGATAGAAAGCAACTTTAAGTAAAATCTGCACTAACCTCCAATCAGAAGAGTGGCAGATATAATTTTAAAATATTCTGCATGTTCTAAAATTGAAAGATAGATCTTTAAAGCTGTCCTGCTGAGTGGGGATAGCGGGAAGAGCAATGAGCTGTCTACGGTCGTATTGTCTGTGAATGAGGCTTGCTGGCGCCTCGTCCTCCACGTCCCAAACATTTAAACCCCTATGACCCCAGTGCTCCAAGCTTCGTGCATCCTGGGTTTCACACAGGCCAAGAAGTCTGGGTTCAGATCCTGCAACCCCTCCCATGGGAGCGCTTCACCCTGAGCGCGCTGCTTACAGTCCTCTGCGTCTCCGATTGTTCACCTAGAAACAAACCACGGCAGCAACACCCTCAGCTTCAGTGAAGAATGAAATAAGACGCCAAACCGGAGCCCTACAGTTGAAGCTGCCTCAGGGCGGCCCTCCACGCCTGCACAGAGAGCTGGAGGGGACCAGGCGAGAGCTGCTGTGTTCGGCAGTGGGGCCCAGGTGTCCCAGCCATGGAGTCACTTCCTCCTCATAACAAGCCCTATAGGGGTGCACAGAACTGCCCCTGGGCGTTCCTGAGACCCTCCATCGTCACGGGATCCAAGAGCTCCATCTTTTGTCCCAGCGTCAATGGGTGATGTCGAGCAGTTAGCGACCCAATGCCTACCCAGCACACCGCATGCGTCAGGATGGAGTGGATGGCAGGGAGAGCCTCCGTCTTCCACCGTTGACCCTTCACTCCGTCCTCGTGGGAAATGCATTGTGAGTTGGTCCATCTTCCTGGAAGCGGGCAGCTCGTCTTTCTCTCAGCACCTAACCCGCAGTGCCACCAGACCTCCTTCAATAAGATTTAGTGGAAATGAAATAGAAAGCACTTTTTGTAGGAGTCTTACAGTAGGTAGTCAATAAATGTGCATTCTCATCCAGGTTTGTTTTTTTTTTTTTCACTTTCAACTGGGGTGGGGGGTAATTTTTGGAAGAAGACAAGGGTACTCAGTTGTACAAGATGATAACATAGCAGCTATCAGAATGGCAAATTCTGCTGAAATGCCATCAGCCCCGTAAGCAGGCTCTGCATACCCACCTGCTGAAGTCACTGATTGCAGGGACTGGATGATGAAGTGCCTGGCAGGCCTGAGATGTGTTCATACAGCACAACCAACATGCAGCTCCCATGGCATGGGGTCCTGCTCAGACTCCCAAAACATCCACCCTCCATTCCCCAAAGCAATGCTTGTTTCATTGCTGCTGGAGAGGTGCCTCCATTTTCTTTACATTACTGGCTTCCAAAGAGCCAGGTGACGCTGAATGGCAGACAGGAGGGAATGGCCAGATGGACGAACAGCTAAGGTATCCAAATCGAATAAACATCTCTCTTCACTGCCAGGGCCCTAAAACCAGAATTCCAGCTTGGTGAGCTACCTTCTCGGCCAACTGGCTCCATATTCTATGGAAGCAATGGATTCTTTCCCCCAAAAACAAATGGGGAATAATCAAAAATGCATTTTTTTAAATGCCATTGTGATGTTCCCAGTTTGCTCTCTGTGTGCAACACTGATTGAATTTACTCACTATGGGTGCTGCCAGCCCCACCTGCCCCCTAAAGCACCAGGCTGTACATTTAGTTCCTCATTTCTTCACATGTAATAACTGAGACACAATTCTCCCTGCCTTATTAGGAAGTACCACTGCCGCTGGACTGATCTACTTCAAATCCTCCCAAGCAAGTCAACTGAGGAGAGGAGCAGACAAGATTTTCTGAGGGATGATGGTTTGATAGTGTGTGTGAGCGTTGACCAAGGGTTCTTCTGAGCAGAACTGTTATCAGGAGTCCCTGGCTGGCACAGTCCATTGAGTGTATAAAAGGTTAGCAGTTTGAATCTACCCAGGCAAAAAAATACTTGACACAAGGGGGTGTGCCTTCCTGATACTTATGATTTTTGTTATTTGTATATCTTAGTAACCATTTTGCCAGAGGAGGCTTCACCTCAGCTGGAGGCAGTTTCTCATGTTGTGGGTCGAGGGAGAACACCTATCAGTTCCTGCCACATTGCATGGTTCCACGGTCATCCCAAAGCAGGAGATTCTTTTTTAGGGTGCTCAGCGAACCTGCACGGAAATCCAAGTTCTAAGGTGAGGGGAGGACATAAATGCTGCTGATAGATTAGGTCTCTTATTCCAGACGCATTGTTGTGTAACTAGTGTGTGGTAGTTACGCGTTCTGTGGTCAGTTTGGGACTTAGGAGTGAAGGGGTGGAGTTGAGCCTGTCCAGCAGCTCGCAGCTTGATGACCTCATTTGGAGGTGCTAAGATGATAAATAGCTCACCAGAGGCATGGCACATGCTCACTCCCTGGGAGACATTGCAGCTGACAATACACATAGAGTTACCCTAAAGTCCTGGAACTGGAGGAGCCTTGTGGAGACCCCTGCCAGGGCTGAAATGCTTCTACCACCACTGGGTCTAGAAGACTTTGCTCCCACTGGCCTGTGATCATCCTGCATTCAGCATCATTGCATGTGTTTTGTGAGTCTCAAGAGAAATTTATAGATTGGTATCAGACGTATGATCTAATACTTATGGAATTGATCTGGACTGGGCTGATATATTTTCTCAATATTCAATTGCTCTAATATATAAAGTTCTTTCTTAAACACATATCAGTGTCTCGGAGTTGGTTTCTCTTGTTTACCCAGACTAACACATCATGCTCAGTCACTTAAGATTTTAATCTGTACCAGTGAATGATTCATCCACTTTTGTCTAAAAAGCTGCCCTACGCATGTGTGCTTTTCTTTGCTAAGCAGTTATTTTAAATTCTATGTCATAGGCTAAATCAATTATACTGTCAATAATCATTTTAATTTACCCTCTGTATTTTTTTTGCCCTTTTGATCAGAATTCCTCCACAGAAGCTTTGATCACAATGTTCAGTGACAGCAGTTGGGTAACATCCAATTCATGAGGTCCATTGCATTCCATTTCTCCTTCTGATTTATAATTTTCATTTTTCCTCTGTTGCTCCAGGCAAGGAGAGACCATTTGTGCCTTGGATGGTGGCTTACAAGCTGCTAAGATCCCAGTCATTACACAATGAACTAGGAGTTAGAACGGAAGAACTAACCATATTATTAGGTCAGAAAGTTTGTGGTTACAAAAAGAGAATGACTCATTGGTGGGCTGACAGGATCAGGACCATAGTCTTTGGAGCCCCCAGAGTCATGTGGCCTGACATAGTCCACAAAGACAATGTGCTACACATCCTACTTCAATGAGTTGGGAGTGGTTGGTATCTTAAAAGCTCATGAGCAGTCGTCTAAGGTGCGACTGTTGGTCTCCTTCTAGGTAGAGAAAAGAAGAGTGATAGAGATCAAAAGGTACTTGGAAACCATTGGGACGAATGGACCGTGCAAATGTCAATCTCCCTAATCCTCAGACCAGACAAACAAGATGATGTCCAGCTACCATGAACAAGAGCTCTGAAGAGAAGCAGCACATTAGGAGTCCCAGGGGAGAAGGGGAGAAAACTGTGGGACAGAACTCAAAATCCTAAAAGAGATGAGGTTTCCTGGTCTGAGAGCCAGTGGGATCCACGTGGCAATGGCCCTTAACCACCGTTCAGGGCTAGGACTGAACTGCCCCCAGTGTTACAAGAAACAGTCATTTCAGATCAAAGGGGCAGCACTTACCCATGGACAATGTGAAGAGCATGGGAAAGCAGGAGGAAGGTGAACAGCACACGCAGGGAGACATGGGCGAAGCAACGAACATTGAGAGAACGGCTGTGGAGTACTTGAAACAAAATACATCTGAATGTTTCATGTAAAACTGATGGCCTGCTCTGTAAACCTTCATCAGATTCACAATGAGGAGCTTCCCAACAATAGAACATGGCTACACTATATTACAGGAGAGAAGCGCAATGGGTCCAAGGTCGGTCGCACTACTGAGAACACAATCTACCCAAGTTAACACACCACACGAACCATCACCACATCATCTCATCTACTTGGTGACCATCTGAATCTAGATTATACTGTGTTTAAAGGCAAGAACCACTTCCAGTGTATTGCGTGCTTCAGCAAATAAGGGAAATCTACAAGGAAACGTCTCTTTGATTAAGGAAAACATAGCAAAACCCCAAACGCGTGGCCCTTGGTTGCTTTCTACTCATAGCAGTCCAAAAGAAATCCCACAGGGTTCTTTGTTATAACCTTGGCAGGGGCAGATTGTCTTTTCTCCTGCAGAGCTGCGGCTGGTGGGTCCACAGGGCCTAACTCTAGTTAGCAACCAAGTGCTTTAACCATTGTGCAACAGTGGATCCTTAAAGGGAGGCGCAGGCGATTTAATATTTGGTTTGCGAGCAAGCAGCAAAGCAAGAAGTGGTTCGTGAAATCTGTGATGGGTAAACAAAGGTGAAGGAAGGCCAAAATCCCATTTCCTTTGTGATAGAGTCATCAGGCTATGGAATCAGTGGAATTTCACGCACAACCTGGATTTTGGTAAGTTACTGCATAAATACTTTCTTTGTAGAAATTATGGCACTATTATAAACTATTACATTTTTTTTTCTACTAGTCAAGCTTCAAACTTAAATGTCTCAATAGCTCTAGATATTCAGCATTTTTACCAAGAACCGGAATGAATATAAGTCTTATTGTTGAATCTATTGATGATATAATGTTTTATAATATAATCAATCAAAAAACCCTGTTACACTATAACATAATATACTATTAAATTCAATATAAAGTCTTATATTTATCATCAGTGGCATAGGCCTCTAATAATCAAAGCCTCAATCTAAAGGAGTGAGTGACTTTCTGTGAATTTTGTTCAAACTCACTGCCATAGATTCTGATTCATTGGGATCCCGTGCCTCAGTCTTATCTATATATTATCCACACACACAAACATACACTCATGAGAGCTTCAAAATATTCATGAAAAACTCCAGTGACCCTCAATTTTTTCCCCAGAAAGTTTTGCAGCCATCTTGGACATTTATACTAAGAGTCGTGTGACTTAGCGATACCACTTTAGATATCACAATGACTTCATCTTTAGATCACAATATTCGAATCAAGTAAAATTCTTCCTGAATTTGGCCACCTTTGGACTGTTTGATGCATCCAAGTCTGTGTCAGTCTGATTAGAAGGCCAGATTTCCAGGAGGGCTTGTATACATTTAGATCCATCCTCATTAAAGACAAGTGAGAGAAAGTGCATGCAGCTTAAAAGAAAGACAGCTTCGCGTTGGCAAGAGAAGAACTGAGGATGAGACATTCATTGATAATGTTTCAGCGATTTGGAGAGCGTTATGTCAGAGAGCAACTACCCAGAAACTGTAAGGAGATGGAGCTGGAGTCAAGTTATGACATGCCTGTGGGAGAGTAATGAGCTGCTAGGTCATGACAGTGTTCAAATAGATGAATGGTTGGGTAGAACCACCACCAATGGGGATTGTATCCAATGGATTTTTCTACTTGGAGATCAGGACTCTTGAAGGAAAGGACACCGGAAGCCTCTTTTCAATTCTATAGCCCTCATTGGAGCCAGGAATAAAGGAACTAGACTAGAAGGATACACATCAGACATGTAGAATCACTTAAGTTGTACTTGTTACCTTGATCAAGTTGCATGCTGCATTGAGTCAGACTTGAAATTGCCTCCCCAAGAAGAGCTTTCTCCCTGCAAATTCTCACAGGCGGCTGAGGAGCCTCTCAGACTCTGAGAGTCTGAGCCCCCATTCTAAGGAGGCAGATGGCACCCAAGGCGGACACGTTGAAAAGGCCAGAGAGTACAACAAGAAGCCTGAGAGCAGTCAAGCAGAGATCTTGGGTTGAAGACTATAATCCAGAGTGGAGACTGGTCATCACAGTCCCACAGGTCCTCACATGCATCACTTGTTTTTTGGTAGGTCCTGGGAAGAAAACCACAGGACACCTTTCAAGAAGAGGGCATTTTCTTCCTTAGCCAGCAGACTCGCCTCTCTTCTGCCACCTTTAACATCGATGGCTGCACTTTTCTCCTATGGTGGTAGTGGAGAAAAGTGTTAATTTTCTTAAAAGTCTCACTCAGAACCTTCCTTGCCATGTGTTGCTACAGACATACGGTTTCCCTGCCAACCTTTTCCTCTTTCCCCTCTTCAGCTCCTTCGCTCCCCCTCACCACCCACATGCACACAAAGTAACAACAATCACAGCAATCCACTGGGAAGCAAAAAACAGCAGCAGCAGCAGACTGAGAAGGCTGCCTCTGCTAAACATTGAAACCGTGCAGGATCCCTGTCCTGACACTATGAAAACCAAAAAGCATGGGGGATTTTATAGACCCAGAAAGGGATGAAACGAAGAGAAAGACATCAGATCAGCCCAAAAGGTAATAAAATATTTTTATTTGTTTTTGGGGGGAAGGGGGTTATGCTAAGGGGGAATAGTCATTTAAATGATAGTCGGCATGCCTCAAGGATAGGGACATCCAGGAAAGCTTTGCTATAAAGACTGTCGAGAACAATGGAAAGAGTGGTTTTGTTTCCCTCATGTTTGTCTGGTCTGAGTCTTCCTACTCCTACACAGTAATCCAGGGCCGTGGTCAAAGCCATTCTTCCATGGGACGCATGGTGCCGCCTCTGCAGGCAGGTCTTCCTGGAGCATTGCAGAGCAGCTGATCCCCGCCTGTAAGTCGGTTTCCATCTAACCGAGCCGGCAGAACATGCCATCAAATCGCTGGGGCTTTGGGATCACAATTTGTTTTGCTTTGCACAGCTACTAATTATTCCACCTATGCCTGCCTATAAAGGCTTTATTTTCTTTTCTCCTAGGAATTCAAGATGAAGAAGGCACAGTTCTTGCCCGTGAGGAGCTCAGTGCACAGTCTAAAGGGCTGGGATTAATTCTGAAGTTGTTTAATGATGTACTTCAAGTGCCTAAAGATAGAGAAAGGTGATGGAGTAGTTGTTATAACAGTGACTGTTGGTTTTATTTAAACCCAGGGAGGATTAGATAAGAATTTGCAGAAGAGGGGGGATTTCCTACTGACCCACAAACACTTTCAGCATCTGCCTGGGGATTTTTCAATTCTCAAAAGGACAGCCCTCACACGAGTCGAAGGCTCTCTGAGCTGTAAGGAACTGACATACTAAGAAATTTAAAATAGATGAGTTCCTAAAACGGGCTGGGGTCAAACACATGTGCCCATCAGTGACTATCTGTGGATGTATCATTCACCCACATTTGATGCAGGACAGGTCATCCTCATGTCATCCAAATGACACACAATTGTGTCTCGTGGAAGGGGGACAGGGCTCTAGCATGACATGATGGACAACAGGTATATTTGGAAAAAGACTCCAGCTGCCTTGCCATCTTACTCATCTATAATGACCCGGGTCGTGTGGTTCTACGTAGCAGACTCACTCAGCACAGTCACAAGAGCAGGGCATTAGATGGGTGCCACTATTCCCAGTGAACATTCCCGGGTGGACCTGCAGCCTTGCTAAGAAAGCACAGGCAGATGGTGTCCACAAATCACCATGGGTTCTAGTAATTATACTTCTGCTGCGCTTTAGATGAACCCAAGCAGGCCAGAGAGGCTGGTTGTTCATTTAATCACTCTGCTTGTATCACTTCACAGGCTACTTTTGGCCCATACCGGCCCAAACAACTTCTCGAGTGGACACATGAAGGCCTGCCCCGACCAATCACTCCAGCATGAGAGGCCTGGCCCCAAGCCAGAGGTACGTTTATATGACTCATAGACCAAGCACACGGCTTGGTTCTCTTGGCTTCCATTGCCTGAAGATCCTCCTTCAGAAGAAAGTCCTGCCAACTAGGCCTGATGACTCCAGAGAAATGATCATGCCGGGGTGAGGAATGATTCTATTGAAGTTGCTGGTTAGGATACGAGCAGTTGTTCATTACCTGATGGGACAGGTTTCTCAAGCTGGCAGAAAACAGAGGGAATCAATCAATGTCATCTTGTTCCCTATCATCTTAGAACCCTCCATTCAAAGTCTGTGTTTCAGCACACAAATCCAAGAAAGCAAGCCCCAGAACCATACACACACAGCCCCCCTGGTGATAAAGAGCGACAGTCCAGAGACTGTGAGAAATGAGACTGAGAAAGGACATCTGTAACCTCGGCGGACAGGACGTCTACAAGAGCTCTACCAGCTTCCCTGTTGTGCATCATTACCTCCTTGAGTGCAAATGCGTCATGAGTCAGTCGTGAACCAGAAGGAGAGAGGAGGATCCAGTCCAAGCAGGAGGAGAGATGCCTGGTGACCTAGTGCCAACAAGAAAGCCATGGAAAGCCCTAGGGTGCCCACACATAGGGAGGGTAATCGAGAAGATCCTCTCTGACACACCACAGGGAGAGAGGGGCATGAAGAGTTGGAGTCAATTTGCAATAACTTCTCCTCTTCTATCTTTATATAAAACCAACATAGTGTTCCATCCTGATGGTGTAAATAGACATGCTCTCAGTGAGGGCTCAAGTCGAAAGAAAAGGAACAAATGGATGGATTGTGATCAGAGTTATACAAGCCCCTAATAAAATGGGTTTTTTTTTAAAAGGGAAAGGAAGGTCCTTGGCTAGTGTCCCTGTATCTAGAAAATCGTGTAAGATTATAACCATAAATCTATCTGTGTATTATTTTTAAAAATGAGGTGAAAGGTTGGGCCTCAAAAAGTAAGAGTGGTTCAGCTTAAAGACTTGGACATAGAAAACTCTTTCCCTTTCAAAGTCAAACTAAGCTCAAGTCAATGAGTGCATTAGGGATTCTTATTTCTCAATTAACCTACACCCCACCCCCCACCCCACCCCAGGAATCTTCACATTTTTTTTACTCCAATTTATCCTTTGGTGGGTGAGATGTTAACATGCCACTAATTACAAATAAAGTGCTACGAGGAACATGCACGAGGGGTCTTGGCAGCGCTGTGGACCCCTTGTTGGGCTGTGAACCACAAAGTCAGCAGTTTGAATCCACCAGTCGCTCCATGGAAGAGGAGGTTTTTGACCACCGTAAAGAATTAATCTTGGCAACCCACAGGGGCAGTTCAATTCCGCCCTATGGCTCTGAGTCAGAAGTGACTTGATGGAAGAGAGAGTGAGGAGCGGACCGGGACAATGAAACCGATCGAAGCTGTGAACAGCGGCCGGAGACTGTACCATAGTACCTCAGCGGAGAGCAACAAAAATAACACCGTGTGTTTGCATAGACTGTGGAGACTCCAAAATCAACCAATACTAAAGACCCCAGAATGGATCAAAGCAGAGCTGAAGGGTACAAGCTCGGGCCTTGGGACCGTCATGTGGGTAGCGGGGACATGGCCATCAAAACATGCCTGCTTCATCCATCGGGGCAGGCTCACACTGGGTTGTTAAGGGATTTGATACCCAGGAGCTGGCAACCTTTAGCTTTTTCGTCCTATCAGTGCCCCGCGCTTAGTGGAGCAGAGGGGAACGCCAGTCACAAGTAGACAGCCCTCTCCGCTCATGGAGGCTGAATACGGAAAGCGATCGTGGCGAGGAGAGTCACGCACACGCTCGTCAGGTTCGGACACGAAAGGGAGCTTCCACTTCTGCTCCAGAAAGACTTCCTGAAGATAAAATTTCAGGTGCGGCTTCAGGTTCAATGTGAAATGCTATGTTTCGGTTAGCTTGCTGATCACAACAAAGAAAAGGGCCACCGAGGATTAGAGGAGCGTTGCTAAAGTGGCTGTGGCTGTGGGTTAGAAGCTGACACATGAATGTGGGGCTGTGTAAATATAGAGTCCAACTATTCAAAACCCTTCCCCAGCTCCTCCCTTGCCAAGAGCCAGCCTCAAGCAAAATTCTTTTCTTTCCCTCTGCCCCTCCCTTTCTGTGTTTATGATTAAGCAATAGTCTTCACTGGGGGAAATGGGGAGAGGCTTCCAGGGATCTTCAAGGACTCTCTTCCTGAAACCCTGGTCATAAAACCAAAAAGAAAGGGAAACAATTAAACCCAGCAAAGGGGTGGAGGGGTGGGGGAGGAATCCAAACTGCAGAAGCTTGGGGAATACCCACAATGGAGTTGAAGGTCTTAAAGCCCTCCCTTGGGTGCGGGACATGGCACAGAATGCTTTCACCCAAGTAAAGACACTGGAGAACCACAATTTTGTAAATCTGCTCCCCTCTCCAAATCATGCCTGCCGGCCCACTTCCCTGAGAACCAGTTCCCTCTTATTCTCATGCCTCCAACTAACTCTCTCTCTCTCTGTGGATGGGGCCCATGTGTCAGCATACTCCATAGGGTATTCAGGGACTCTCAGTCTTTAGAAGTGGATCGTCAGGCCTTGCTTTGGATGTACCTCGGGTAGGTGCAGACTTGCAACTTTTGGGTTAACAGCAGAATTATCCTGTCGGCACCACCCACCACTCACTCCCTTCAAGTCAATTCTTACTTAAGGCCAACTTAGCAGACAGAGGAGAACTGCCCCAAAGGGCTTCTAAGGTTGGCCACCTTGCTGTTAGCAGTTGAGCGCCAACCACTGGGGCTTCTCTGTGTCCCATGGCCCTGTCAAATAAGCTCTGTTAGCAAAAGCCAGTGTAAAAACGGAATGGCAGGCTTTGGTAGCAGTGGACCTGGTTGACCAAGCAAGCAGTGGCTAATAAGGTATACTAGTGTGTTTGTCAGATATAGCACAGGAAGCAATGATGTTTATGGCCAGGACGGGGCCCTCCCAAAGGTCTCTGAAACAAACAGCGGCTTCCTGCCGCACTCCCTCACTGCTCCTCTGTCCTTGAGGTGGGCTGTGCGGCTATTCCCTTGTCCGAGGCCACGCCCGGTAAGGCAGTTTGTGAAGAGGATCAGCTCTCTCTCGTTCCCGCCCTCCGTCTGCCTGTGTTTCCACTTCTATGCAAGAGGAGAAACTGTGCCAGCCAGTTTAAATAAGTTTAAATAAGGAAGCAAGCATCCAAAAAGGAAAACAGTACTTAATGCAAGACAGGACCATAAGCCCTTCGAGTTTTAGCTGACGGAAAAGCTTATAAAGGTAAGAGAGTTTCCACTGCTATGGGGAACACACGGCCTCAGGATTTCAAACTTAACACTCCAGAAACCAGGCCTTCAGGGAAGCTCCTGGCATGGATGGGAGAAAGAGGATGGAAGATGGGGCAGGTTGTAGCTGGAGGCTCCCGTGCCCCCTCCTTGATGGGGGGAGGGGGTATGTCCAGATTTCCCCCTTCCCCAGTTTGACAGGCTATTATGGTGAGCATGCAGCTATGGCAGAGGGCTTTCAACAGTAAATGGGACACATTCAGATTCCAACGTGAGTCACCCAAAGAGATCAGGTGTGTCCTCTGGAGGAGGTGAGTGGCTGAGTGAAGAAACAACAGTGGAGACAAGATACTCGAGTTCAAGAGACTTCCCTTATAGCCAGGGGTCTCTCCCTGTCTAAAGTGTTAAGTGCACAATAAGAAGTCACTGTTTTGAGAATATACTCTAAGCTTGGTTTCTAAAGGTACCCCGACCCATCAGAGAAAGCTAAATAAAATGATTTAAAAAAATTTTCAGCCTAGAAAACACTTTGGGACAGTTCCACTCTGTCTTCTGGGGTGATTATGAGCTTCCATTAACTCAAGGATATGCAATCACACTACCACAATATGACTGGACCAATTTTGGTTAGATGAGTGAAAAGAAGAAGTCTAGTGACTGTCACGATAACACACAAACACCCATTCCCCATACCCATGCCTAAAAAAAAAAAAATGGCATTGTCCAAGTGAGATTTCTGTGAAGGCTTCACAAGAAAGCATTGTTAAGAGTCCAAGTTGAGTTTCCATTCATTTGAGTGGTGGTCAGAATTCATGCCGAATCTGGAGGCAGATTGTTCCGGGTGTAATTGCAGTTTGGTGGGTTACATAAGGACGGAGATACGAACCAAAAGGTCACTGGTTCGAACTTAGCAGCAGCTCTCAGGGATAAAGATGAGGTTATTTACTCCCAGAAATATCTACAGTCTCAGAAACCCCAAGGGGCAATTCTACTCTGGCATACAGGGTCACTAGATGTCAGAATCAACTTAATGTCAGTGAGACTATGAGTTTTGCCTTAACTATAAAATGAGGATGACAATAGTCCCTACTTACAATATTTTTGCCATGATCAAAGGTGCAGAGTTATTAGAGGTGCAGAGCTTGGAATGGCACTTGGCATATAGTAAGGACAACACATCCACTGTTGTCGTGTTTGTTACCATACTGTTGGGCATGCCACAAGAGATCTCTGTTTCACAGGCGTCTCTTCTCATAGAGGGACAGTGCCTCTCTCAGTTGCAATTCCTTAACTCCAATTGCAGGATTATGAGCAAAATAGAATAATTTCAGTCTGTTCATATCAGAGTTTCAGAGTCTATCATATATTAAGAACGGCTATAGATTCTTTGTTAACTACTTCTATTAAGACTCAAAAACAGTGGAGTTCATTTCTTTGCCCCTGGAATCTGAGCTGCCCCTGTGGCTTTGTTGGGGGGTGGTGGTGGTGGTGCACAAAATGTGGCAGAAATGAGGTTGTGTGATTTCTGAGCCCCAAGAGGATTTGCAGACTTCACATCTGTTCTCTTGCAAGACGGGTATATCATGTGAGATGGCAGGATGCCAGAGGGGAGTTGCCCCAGCTGAACTCTCCTCAGTCCATGAGCTCCCAGGCACCAGCTAACTTGGGTGGCATGAGAGACCCCAGGTGAGACTAGCAAAGGAACTACCCAGCTAAGCCCAGCTCAGAATTTTGGGCAAATTAAATAGGTGTTATTTTAAGCCACTACATTTTAGGATGGGTTATTGCACAATGGATAACTGATACAGAGTTCAACACAAATAGACTCTCAGTAGCATTTCATACATACATGCACGATACCAGGTCACTCGTCTGTTAGGCAACAGCATGATCAAACACCAGATGGTCCTTCCAAGTTCTCATCCCACTCACTGTGGGCCAGTGAGGGCACTGTACCTCGGAGAGTAACTTGGGCAAAGTGAAGGCCAATTAATCATCAAATCTGAGGGAGATGAAGCAAGCTCACTGAATCAAGTCCAGACTTTGCAGAGGACTGTGTTGAGAATACAGGGTTTTGTTCCTTTTAGTCTGTAAAAGAATACCGGGCCAGCAATGCCAACATTTGGATTATCTTGAAAGCCACTAAATCCCAAATGTTAGATCACAAGGAAGTTGGGTGGAGGACAGCCTCACATACAAGAGCTTGGGCTAATAGGGCACAGACCCGGCTGTGTGTTGCAGAGTGGATGCATCTGAGGTCTGCTGTGGGGTAGGTGTTGGGATGCCACCCACTAGATCAGCGGTTCCAACTCCCAAGCTACTCTTTGGCAGTAAGATGAGGCTGTCTGTTCCTACAAAGCCTTACTGTCATAGCCACCAGGCACACAGTTGTTACGAGTTAGAATTAACTTGATGGCAGGGGGTTTGTTCGTTTCTTAAATCTTGGGAAACATAGGTAATCTCTTTAAGTGCCAGCATCTTCAACTGTAACATGTACATCGTAATGGAATCTCCTACATAGATACCATGAAGGTATCTTATGGGAGAGAAGGTATATAAAAAAAACTCTTCATCTAGGATCTGGCAGAAAGTAGGAGTCAATCAACGGTGACCTGCTATGAAGGATGGTGATAGAGATGGTTAATATGAGAGTTATTATTTTTTATTGCCGCCGTTATTACTATGACTATTCTTATTACCTTTCTGACATTGTGTTTAATGTTGATGTTCATATTCTTTGGGTTTATTAATAGCAAGAGGCTTCAAGTGGAAGTAAGAGCTCACACACCCAGTGTACCCTGAGGGAAACAATGAGGATCATGTACAGATTCCTACTTGTTTGCTTGGGCCTAATTAGGGCAGCGTAATGTCATTCTTTTATAAAGGCAAGGAGCAGGCCACTCAGGTAGTGAGAGAATTCATGTCTTTTTGTCCTTGAAACGTAATTACCATCAGCAGACATGGATGATCACAATTCAAACTGCTCTGGAGGAGAGAAGGCCTTGGGCAGGCCCAGCTCCAGATCTCAGGCAATTTCCTAGGGATGCTTCTTCCTCCCTCACCCATTAGCACACGGTGGGAGGTCTATTGGCAAGTTCCTTCTTAGGGCTGGAAGCTGTACTGCAGCAGACCAGGCCATGACCTCTGAGCCTCTGAAAGGCATCCCCTGCCTGTGCCACCTGACCTTGGGTTTGATTTTGGTTTTCCTTTTTCACCTGGGGAAATGGAAGCACACAGACCAATTTCATCCAGTCAGGCCTTCACATTGACTATTAGACCTACCGCCCAAAGGACAACCTGGAGGAAGTACCAGGCTGTCGGGCATCAGTAAGGGCACCACCTCACAGTGCCCACAGCTACACTCTTGCCTCTTACTTCACTGAAGTAGGTTTCCTCAACCAGTTTTAGACCCATTGATATTTTCTACATCTTTGCACTCAAATCTCCAATCTTTACAAATGCTTGATAACATCCACATAGACTTACTGTGCACTGTTAGCAATACATTGCATTTACCACACTTCTTAGCAGCACGCACACACTTGTCACCCCGCTATTCTGAGCAGGCCATCTTTTAACTGACCCAAACACTGACTGTTGCCTGTCATTGAGTCCCGTCACCACTCTGGGAGCCGCCTTCCAGCAAGAGTCTGTTGGGGAGCCGCTGGTACAGTGAATGGCCCACCTTTCCATTAGCCCCCTCAGGCTTGACCATTGCACATGGGCTCCCAGTTGATAAGCAGCGAAGTCTTTCTCCATGAACTACGTCCTGGACACGGACCTGCTCCCCTTGGTGCCCCCGAAGTGTAAGGGAAGGAAAAGCATCTTCCAAATCACAGAGCAGTAGTCAGCAGAGGGAGTTTCAGAAGGGATGAAAAACATGCCTCAGCCGCTGAAGGAGAGCGAAGTGTCCATGGGGATCCTGCCATCACCCAGAGCTCCCAAACCCAGAGTTTCCATTCTCACCTGATGAGAGGGAGCCAACAAGGTTGGTGGTCCTTGCCATCCACTGGGGAAGTGGCTGGTGTGGGAACAAAGTCATAGCCTACCAAGGATAAAGAGGAGGAGGAAAGCCCACTGGGAGTCCACAGAAGCTACATTCCTGAACAGCTGGAACCTGGTGAGACAAAAGGCAGCTCTCTGGGTGTTTGAAGATCTTTCAGAACGGAGTGACAGCAATATGTGCAAACTGAACAATATCAAATGCAGGAAAGCCCTGGAATCAAGTCAGGTGAGGCCCATTAACCTTATGGAGTGCGAGATAATGAACGTTCTTATTAACACACACCTGGGCCCCAGCTAATTGGGAAGGGCAATAATTGGTAAAATCATATACCTCACCACCTCCAGCCCTGCCCCTCCACCCTCCACCCCCCCAAAAAAGTGGCTGTTTACCAAGGAGCTGGCAGGACTTTCTGTAACACTGACAGGTATCAAGGGTACATTGGCAGGGCATGGCCTTCACATGTTCAACACGTCCACAATGAAGCCTCTATGCCATCACACCGGCCCCTACCAGCTGATGAAATCATGACCACAGGAGACCTGGACTTGGGGAAAGAGGTGGGAGGGAACTGGAAGGCTCCCCTACATGCTCTCAAAGAAGCCAATAGAAAGTATTATTCCTTAATAACTGTGTGTGACTTCATTGTATTGACAAGTTTTATTATGTATCATATATGTGTATGTATGCATGTATACACACACCAAACCAAACTCACTGACATGGAGTCAATTCAGACTCACAGCAACTCTATGAAATATATATACTCTAGGGGCTGAGCCCTGGTGGCGTAAGTGGTTGAGTGCGGAACTGCAGCCCGCAGGCTTGGCGGTTCAAATCCAGTGGCAGCTGGGTAGTGCCCATGACCACCAGAGGCAGTGATGCCCACACACACTTTTTTACTATGTAAAAAAGACAACATAAAAGAGGTTTGAAGGACCCTTAATAATTTATAAGTTGTTATTACTTTTTCATATCATACACTGTCTGATGTGTACCTTCATTCATTTCCCCGTTGTCCATACCCCAGAGAGAAGGCTATATGTAGATCCCTGAAGTCGGTTCCCCCCTTCCAGTCCATCATCCCTTCACCCTCCTGGTATCTCCAGTCCTGAAGGGATCATCTATCCTAAACCCCCCCATGTTTCCGGGTCCAGTGTACATGCCCTGGTCTAGCTGGACTGTCAGGTAGAGTTGGGTTCATGGGGGAGGGACATTGGGGAGGAAGGGAAACATGGGGAGCTGGTAGTGGGGGCCTAAGTGGAAGGAGGATGTTTTGAGAGTGATAATGGCAACAAATGTGCAAATGTGGTCTGCGTATAATTGACGTGGGTATTGATCATGATGGAAGTTGTATGAGCCCCCAATAAAATGATTCATTAAAAAAGGGAGTAAGGGGAAAGAGGAGTTTATACCAAGGGCTCAAGTAGACAATATTTGGAAATGAAGATGGCAACATGTGTGCAAATATGCTTGATACAAATGTTGTAAGGAATGTTATAAGAGCTGTAAGAGCCCCCAGTAAAATCATTGGGGGAAAAAAGAGGCTTGGAGAATCTGCAGCTAAAAGAAAAGTTACTCTAAACAAAGTATACTGTAATGTTCTAATTTTACTTGATGTGGTTAATAAACTAGACTCTGAGCATACTGGTGGCCAAAGCAAAGAGGGAAACAGACACAAAATAATAACTACACTGAATCTCTGATAAAATGCAGGGTCAACACTGCTCAGGAGTGTGGGCTTTTGCTGAGAATTTGCTCCCAGTGGGTCAACTCTCCTCTCCTCGTGTGAATTCTCCGAAGTCTCCAGGGTCGTCCACATTTGGGAGTGGAAGGGCATCCGTCGGAGGATAATTCATTACCCAGGCACTCGTTCTTCCCACAGCCCTTCACGCCAGGGATAGTGCCAGTGTTCAATTCACAGAAGGGATCCAGCAGGTCAAAACAAGAGAGGCCCCGTACACAGCAATCTGATGATCTGACTTGGCCCAGGGATAATAATGAGACCCTCAGGTGAGAATTAGGTTGCTGTCTGAGGCTGCTGAGCCTGTGGCAATCATCTGAGCAGAGTTATTCTCTATCCTTGATTAGGGGGCAACCAGGGCAAACAAAACAAAAACTTCTTCCAGACAGGTTTTTATTTTTAGGTAATATGTATCTAAGAAAGGTTTCAGGTCAATTAAAAAGGAACATTTTTAGAAGTCCTAAATACCCTTCCTATGTGGGAATACATTTTTACACAATCAATCCAATTTAATGATGCAATTATTGACCCTCTGCAACATGAAAAAGTCTTGTTTTTTTTAATATAGCAGCTTTATAATAAGAACAGTGTATAAAAGGTGTTTGAAGTACCCCACAAGGAATTGATTAATTATACAAATCCTGGTTCCAGAGCCAGAAACTGCAGTAAGAAAATAAGCCAGTGACATCATTTTACTGCCCTGAAGGTTTGGTCCACCCTGGGACTCCCAGTGGCAATATTCTCCTTACTTAAAGCTCAAGTGAGGTGAGGATGTGTCCTACCAAGTGGCCCGTGCCCCCTGTGAACACTCTCATGGTGCCTAGAGCCAACACTGTGCCCTTCTCGACCACCCTTCCTTGATAACGAGCTCTATCAAACCAGTGCATTCAAGAAATTGCATTGAGGTGCGAGTTTCTATCCCTGCAATACAACCTGGGGACAAAACCAGCGAGAAAGACTTGTCTTGCCCTGACCTCCTTGTCATCCATAGCATTTTATTGCCAGGCCAGGCGTAAAGCAACTAGCCTTCTCTGAGTCAACACAGGTCCTCAGAAAACCACCCAGCCCAGAGGTCCTCGACTCTGAATGGAGAGCCTGGCAGTTGGAATACCGCAGATGCATCTGAGAAGAAGGGCAGGGGCTCTGCTTCCAAAAGGTGACAACCTTGGAACCTGACCAAGCACACAGTTGGACAGCACTCCTGAGGTCATCAGGAGGCAGAATCAACTGAGGTGGACATTTCTTTCTTTCTTAAGAAAACACAGTTGAATGAGAAAGCAAGAACCTCTACTAGACTGTGGTGTTCACCTTCAAGGGGTGCAGACAGCAGAGGGCACAGTGAGCCCAGCACAGCAGCACCTGAATTCACGGAAGGGTCTCGGGGTGCGTCAGTCATCACATGGTGTCCACAGGAAGTCTGTGAAAGCCGCTCTTTTCGCACACTGGCAGACTAACTGGACACCAACTCAGACCCTTTGCTCAGCACAAACCTTTAGGCTGGGAGGGGCGGCTGTCACCCCAGCCTGTTCATGCTTGACTGACTTGAAGTTCTTTTGTGCCTTTCTGTGCAGTTAGCTAGGAACGTGACATTTACACACCAAAAGCTACTTGGGAAAATTATAGAGAATCAAGCTGTGTGTACCTCCTGTTTGTGTTCTGACACAAACTTCCTGAGCATGACATTTTTTAGCTATAAGTAAAAATGAATACTGTTCAGATTGCTTTAGATTTTTTTGATTTGTTTGTTTGCTTAGCCATTAGGGAAATTATCCATGGAGGAGATTTTCCTTGGGTTCAGAAAGCAATTCCCCACTGGCTAACACAGGAATTCCAATTCAAGGACCTCAAACTAGCCCAATCAGGAGACCCCAGAGTGAGAAAGCACTGGAATCTCTGTTCCAAATGAGTACTCACTTCCTCTTCTCAGGACTCAACTCTCATCTCTGACCATCAGATTGTAGTTCCATTCATTCCAGTCTTTCTTTCGGTCTCCTCCTCCTCCCCACTCCTTCACATTTCCATGGAATCTACACTTAAATATAAGGAACCCCACAACCTGGATTTAGCCATGTTCTGACCATGAACTTGAACTTGGGAGAAGGTCCTATCCTCCTCTTTGCCTTTCCTCTTCCAAGGGCCAGTATTCCCAGGGAGGATTCTGGGAGTACCGCAGTGATGCGCTGTCTCTGGTCCATCTCACGAACCTACCTGGCACTCATTTTCCTATTCCCCACGAAAGTCATCTCTACATTCACAGAAAATGACCAGCAGAAGCACCGCGTCGGTTTTCTGGACGCCCTGCTCCATAAAGGGGACCACAGCCTGCCCAAGCCCTATGACCTTCACATGAAAGGAGCCTGCTCTGTCTTCCTCCAGGTCTAACCCTGTCAAGGGCAAGTGCGACCAATGGTTCCATGGTTGGCTGCTCATTGAAAGGGTGCTGGTTTGAGGCTGCTGGGAGATGCCTCAGAAGGAAGACCGGGTGCTCTGCTTTCAAAAGGCTGTTATCAACTGGGCTCCAACTAGAGGGGCTTATGCATCACAGAGTGAAATACTGCCCGGCCCGCACCATCCTTACAATGGTTCCTAGGCTTGAGACCACTGCTGCAGCCCCAGTGTCCAGCCAGCTCCCGAGGGGTGTGCTCTTTTTCTTTTCAGCAAGCATGATGTCTTTCTCCACAATGACCTGGTCTCTCCACGAGTAAGATGGAGTCCCATCCCATTGTCCTTGCCTGTGAAGGTTACAGCCATGGAAACCCTAAGCACTGCAGTGCTACCTGGCCACGTCAGGGTCACATGGAGTGGGAGCGGACTCCGCAGTACCCAGACACCACCCTACAAGCATCCCCTTAGAGACGCTGGACCCAGAAGCAGTGACCTCAATACCAACAGCTAGCTCAGATGCCTTAACCAACCTCACCCCCTCTCTGTCTGAAAGAAAATGCCTCGCACATTGTGGGAAGGAGCCTAGAGCCAGAGTTAGCAGGGGCAGAAGCTCTCCTCCTGCCTTGTCTGACGGCGGACTGACTTATCCCTTCACACAGCAGAGTCGATTGACTGGCAGTGCCCGGAATCGCATGAACCACAGTATCATTTCAGCATTCTCCATAAGCCACCATTGCCCTGTGCAGAGATGGGTATGAGGCTGGACTCCTGATCCTCGGGTTGAAGGGGGTTGTACTCTTTCCAGAAAGAGGTTGGACTCCGTAAATGTCAATGGCAGAACAAGAAGCCACTAGCCTAACCTCACGCCCCAGCTCCCTGAGTCTCAGGCCAGCTGACCAGGCTTCTGACCAGGCAACACAAACTGGGCACAACTTTGCCAAGAAACAACTCTGAAATCCTTTTTCACTTAGAGGTCACGCCCTCCAGGCGTCACGGGGAGGGGCAGTACACAAGCCCCCTCGGTCCTCACAGGCTGCAGCTATGGCTGGGAGGCCCCAGTCCGGGGCATGTCCCAGCAGCAGGGGATAGTGCACATTCACACCTGCCAAGTCCCTGTGCGGGGGCAGAAGAGGGCGCGCAGACTGATGCAATTAGCCAGGCAGACGGGAACTTGTCAAACCATTTAGATAAGACAGTACCTGAATTTATTTTTGTTCCCATTCCCGGAGGGTGATGGTGCTTCCACCCCCACCCCCCACCCCACCCCCTGCTGACTCGGCTGGCTGCAAAGCATTTTCCTAGCAAGGCGGTGATTTCTCAGCCTACCGTTTCCATGGTTCTGCTGGTAACTCAGTGCACATCATGATGCCAACCAAGGGGCAGCTTGACCTCAATGGAAGCAGGGACATGCAGTGCTGAGATGGACTTTACCAGAGAACAGCAAACTCAAGGATGATTTTAAAAACCACCACCCAAAAAAAAGCAGGTGGTTAATTTACAAAACACACCGAGGTCCATTGCTACTTCAATCTTCCTCATACCTCCTACTGACAGCATGTTGGCTTTACATTGCTTCTGTTTCCATTATGATTGTGAGGAACCTCTGCTTTATTTACATTTTAAAAGTCTTTTATTAAGATTTAGAGTATCATAAGGGCATATATGAAATCTAATTCTTATCATAAGGGTCCAAATGAAATCTAATTCTTATCTTGTGTCCTTTTTTCACGACAAGCAGAATATTGGGCACAAAATTGCAACTCAGTTGTGGCAGTTACATAATCTTCTGTCAATTTGAGTGAAGGGGTGGAGCCTAGCCTTTCAGTCAGGTCAAAGCCAGTGATGCCTCAGTGTGGACATGGCCATCTCCTGAGGATTCTGGGAACTCCTGTCTTCCTCCCTGGAGGTCAGACAAACACTCTCTCTACTTGACATTTCCTGTTGACAAGCCACATGGAGCCACACCAATGGCAGCCAGAGTCCTTGAGCTGCTTCAACTACCAGTGAGTCCACAAGACTTTTACCCAGAGGCCTGTGCTCTTCCTGCATTCAGCATCATCGCAAGTGTTATATTGAGTCTGAAGGGAAATTTATAGGCTGGTATCAAACATGTGGCATAATATCAGATGTATGGACCGGATCTTTCTTAATATACAATTAATTTTTAATATAAAACTCTCTCTTATACACATATGAGCGTCTCTGGATTTGTTTCTCTAGTCAACCCAGACTAACATATCAGTATTTGCTTGAACACTGTTGCTTCTTGTTTTGACAGTTTTACTACTACAAAACAAAGACATTCTTTCAGTCTCATTTCACCACCAACATCACTCACATCTTTCACTTCTCACCCACCTCACCCTCCTGAAATTAGCCTCAGTCATAGTATCATCACACTGTCTTTTACAGTGGAGCATATGCAGGGGTCCTCAAACTTTTTAAACAGGGGCCCAGTTCACTGTCCCTCAGACCGGTGGAGGGCCAGACTATAGTTAGAAATAACCACCACCACAACAACAAATCAACTATGAACAAATTCATTGTTGGCCCGAGATGAGTAGGCCGCTAAGCAGGATGGACAGTGGCGGCAAAAACACCCGGCAGACGGGATAAATGTCCTCACTGGGCTGCACGTGGCCCACGGGCCGTAGTTTGAGGACTCCTGATATAAAGTAACCAAGTAAAAGCTGAAGCATCAAAATTAGTACATTCTTGGCCTCGATTTTAAAATCTAAATAGATTCAGCACAAGAAGACATCACCACGTTAACCCTCCTCATCCCAGCATCCTCTTCCCATTAACGGAATTACCATTTTCTGCATCAGGATCCTGCCTGGTTGAACTTTTGGAGCATATTCAAGGGTTCTCATCCCTCACTTCTCAGTTCTACTCATGATCGCGTTGCTGCTGATGTGGTGAGGTTCCTTCAAGTTAGTTCCCACCCATACGGACTCAGAAACACCCCCAACAAAACACTCTCTGAACCTGCACAATGCTCACAATGGCTATGTTCCAGCCTACTGTTGACAGCTACCGTGCTAATTCATCTGACTGCCTTCCTGTTTTTTGTTGACCCCCTTCTTTCTCAGACTGGTTCTCCTTACAACATTTCCAAAAGGCTTGAAATAAAATGTCTCATCATTCTTGCTTCTGAGGAGTATTTTGGGTGTCCTGCTTCTGGGAAAGATTTGTTTGTTCTCCTGCAGTTCACAGTACTTTCAATATTCTTTGCCAGTGCCACATTTCAAATGCATCGATTCTTCCTCAGCCCTCCAGATGCATCGTCCAACGGTCCCACGCGTATGAAGTGATCAATAGTATCATGGTTTCAGTCAGACACACCTTAGTCTGCAAAGTGATGTCTAAGCTCTTCAACATGTTAAAGAGGTCTGGTGCAACAGAATGCATGGTTTCTTGACTGCTGTTTTCATGAGCATTGTTGGTTCATCCAAGCA
>PVJH01008467.1:0-85147 GCA_004026705.1 Nesogale talazaci | reverse complement strand
ACCCTCCTCCTCACTGTGCCTCCTTTCCGCCCCTCCACCCCTACCCCTGGCCGCATCATAGTCTTCAAAGTCTTTTTCTTTGGCGTGATAACCCATTTTTTCCTTTATAATAATGGTGCCATGAAGTATTTATCTTTATAATTTTGACTCGTTTCACAAAGCACGATGTTCTCCAATTCTGCTCATGCCCTGAGGTGTTGGACAGCATCATCCTTGGTGCTTAAGGACTGGAGCTTGGCGTGTCTTCATTACGAGTGTGCCGTTTCCCTGGTTTTGCTAACCATCTGCCCATCACGGTGTCTTTCTCGTGATTGGTGTTTCACGGTGATGTTGGCCACGAGAGAGCATTCGGACAGTCTTTCTTCTGACAGGGACTTGGACCACGGTATTCTGTGGTCAGAGACACAGTTCCAACACGTCAATCCCTCTTCTGCCTTCCTTGGTCATGGCCCATCTTTTGCATAAATATGCGGTGACAGAAAAGGCCACTTTCGGCACACTGTTGCCATCCAAGTGACGCCTTTGCCTTTTTAAACTTCAGCGGGATCGGGTTTGTTTGCTTGTTGCACATTTCCCCTTCAACCAATGACGTCCCTGTCATGGGTTTGATTCCCACTGGAGGCAGCCACCTCCACAGCGTCTCCTCCGCTGGGATCTCTCCAGAGGAGCCCGGGGGCACAGCGACTGAGCCGCCCACCACAGGCGGGCATTTTGCGGGAGGGTGGCCGTCGGCTGCCAGAAAGACTCGTCTTGGATTGCCCAGGAGCACTTCTGCTGTCCCAGGGTAGCTATGAGTGGGAATCATCTAGTTGGCTACAGGTGAGGTAGGTGTTTTTTATTTGTTTTGTTTTTGAATCTTTTTTTTCCTTCTTCGCCTCACTGCTCTGGTGGGAATAGGAAGCCCAGCCTTGCTCTTGGAGAGCTGCTGCCGGATTTGAACTGACAACCCTGTGGGCCGCCGTCCCGCACACAACCACTGCACCACTGGGGCTCAGCTTTTTGAATCTTTACAGAAGCAAAATATCAGGCTTTTCTCCACAGCCCTGTTGGGTGAATGTGTATTGCCCTCCCTCAGGGCAGGGGCCAAGTGGAAACCATTGATGTCGGTTGGGGACATTCTGACTTCCCTTTAGAGTCGGGCTCTGTGTACTTGTGACTTAGCTGGCGCGGTCTCCCGATCAGGTCAGCAGTAACTCATGCAATTTCAACTCATCCACTGCCATCCCCACTAGTCTTTGTTCCTGTGCTCCCTGTTTCTGTACCTCCTTCATTCTTAAGATCAGAGGTAAAGCCTTTAACAAGGACAGGATTCAGAGAGTCAAATGGCTGGTTATTCTACTATAGAGGTGGGATGAGTTCTCAGCCTGAAGGGGGACTGAGGATCAGTCTCGGGGGTCTTCCCTGAAGTGGGCCTGACTTTAAAAAAGGTGAGTCACTCAGTGGTCCTCGAGTTTTATCCTGCCTGAGAAATCCCCTGGGGGCTTAACGTGGAGCGCTGAGTGTAGTCTTAGGGCTGAGTCGGTACATGTGAAACTGCACACAAGCAGTTCGAAACCAGCAGCCACTCTACGGGAGAAGCATGAGGCTTTCTGCGCCCCTAAAGAGCCACTTCTTCCCTACCCATGGGGCCTCTCTGGGCTGGAATCTACATAGCAGTCAGCCAAATTCTAGACCTTCGGATCTCATGGGGATAAGAGGGGCCGCTCGCAGACCTACTTTGAGGTCTACCTCCAAACTTTGTACATGGAAAAAAAATCCCCAGGAGACCGGAGCAAAGAGCTCATTTAGAAAAAGGGATTAGGAAAGAATCTGAAGTGCTTTGGGAATTAAGTTCCATTCCAATGGGCTTAGGCACGCCTGTAAACAAATAGGACAATGGACTCCCCTCCCTCAGCCTGATAAAGACCTGCTTTTACTCAGAACTTTATACAGGGGTCCTGGGATTTGGTGATTTCAGAGACCGGGTCAGAGCGGAGGTTTGTAAACTTGCCTTGTATCAACAAGAGCCAGTTAAGTGATCTTAGTGCCCCAGGATACATTGATCCAAACCTATCGCCCCCCAAAAAGAAGAGCACTGTGCAATTATGCTGCTTCCTTGAGGCGCCATTTGCAAAGCTAAACAATCATTTGGAAGCACTTTTCTCATTAGACACAGACCCCAGCCAAGATCCAAATCTCTAATTTAAAATGTCCTTATTGTCACTGAAACATGTATCAGCCAAGGGTTATTATTTCAGAACACTGCTCAGACAGGGAGCTGGGGTCACTAGGGAAGCCTGTACACTGCTCTCCTCCGCGAGAATTCTTGCCATGAAAAATACCAGCCTCATGCTTATCATTGATGTCGTTTAGATTGCAATGTAATTTCCTTGTCTCCTTGTGCACCAGTGACAGATCCAATACAATTTATCTCCTAATCCCACTTGGTAGCTGCTTTAGTGTCCCTTTCTATCACTAACCTGAACTAGGCCTCCACTCTGTCCCGCTAGTGGGAAAGGAAATATAGGACGGATACACCCACTGTGGCTGGTTCTGGATCACAGTAACCTTATAGGGCAGAGTAAAAGAACTTTCCAGGGTTTCGGAGGCGGCCCATCTTTCTGAGAGCAGACAGCCTCAGGGCTCCTTGTGTGCAAGATTAAAAACAATGTATCATCATCAAGGTCATCTTCTGAGTTCATGGTGTCCCTTCGTAGGGTGCCCAAGGCTCACGATCTTTGGGGAGAACCTCATCTTTCTCCTTGCCAGGAAGCCCATTTCTGCACAGCACAACCTCCTCGGACTGGGCTGAATTGCCCCGTGGGGTTCTGAGACTGTAACTTTGCTGGGTTGTGGAGCCTCCTCTTTCTCTGGCAGTGGCTGGCGGTCTTGAACTGCTGCTCTTAGTAGCCGGGTGCATAACCATGTCACCACCAGGGCTCCGCACACCCTACTCTCGTGACTACCAACTGGGGTCCCAGAGCTTGTCAGTGGCTCCCTAGGGGGCAACAACTGGGTCTCCCTGTCCAGAACAGAGGAGGAAAACGGAAGACACCCGGCCATAATTAGTGCAATGGACGAATGGACCAGGCCACGCACCCCCCCCCCCCCCCCCCCCCCCCCCCCCGCCTCTGAGACGCAGAGCCAGAACTAGATGGTACCACCTGCTCACCACTCTGAAAAAGGAGTCCTGGGTAGGGTAGGGGACAGTTGTGCAACAGTATTTCCAAATCCTAAAAAAGACCAGGTTCACTGCTCAGATACAGAGTGGTAAACCGCCAACACTCAATGGCCCATTAAACGTGGAATTCAACCCAATAGACCAACCTATTCAGTGAACTAAGTCTGAATTGACTAGCTAGCATTGAGTTTGGTTTTTGGAAGAAGTGAAAAATAACCATCTGAACAACCATTTGTGACCAAACAGAAGCATTTGCCTAGGGATGAAACCCAGATGACAGGAAGGGATAAGAAAGAAGGGTGAAGGAGATAGGAAATACTGGGAGAAGGGGGAAGGGTGGTTTATTATTATGGAGATTGCTGGCAACCTCCCAAAATGCATATGAATTGTGTATGCAAGCCTAATTTGCTCTGGAAGCTTTCATTCAAATCATAAACATTTAAAAATTAATTTGAACAAATGTGTCAATAAGATTAAGATTTGCTTTTACATTTTAAATGTTCTTAAGAATGTATACAACAAAAACTCGAATTGCCACGGAGGTGCACTGGTTGGGCAAGGTCAGCAATTTGAAAGCACTAGCTGTTTTGTCAGAGAAACAAGAGGCTGTCTACTCAGGTGGAGTTACAGTCTTGGAAACCCAGTCTTGGAAATCCTGTCCTACAGGATTACTTGGACAAAGTATGGTTCATGGGACTGGGGTTATTAATAGTAAAGCACTATTATTAGTCTCCCTACATAAGATTCTATATTGAACTGGTTATATTCACAAACAGCAAACTTGAAAGTCTTCAAGTGAAAGTTAAGAAAATTCAGAAAGTCAGAATGTGAATGGCTTACTCTGGTTAATTTTTCTAAGCACATCATGATGGTAATACCCAAGGATAGTCGGAGACTAGGACTATGGGATCTGTGTCATTTGATCTCTCTGGTTAACAAATGGTACTCACTAGTGTTAATGATTCACTCCTTTCTGACTCAGGAGCCTGGTGGGATGGTGAGTTACATGTTGGACTACCAACCACAAGGTCCGTAGTTCCACTTCACCAGTGGCTCTGAAAGAGAAAGATGACGCAGCCTGCTCTTATAAACCCTTGGAATCCCTCCCACCAGGGCAGTGATGCCACAAAAAAAAAAAAAAAAGTCACTTTGGGATGAGCCCCGGTGGCGTAGAGGTGTGCGCGGAACTGCGGCCCACTGGGACAGAGGTTCAATTCCAGCAGTGGGGCTGGGCCTCCTACTCCCACCACCGAGAGCCATGATGCCCAAAAAAATAACAAAAACAAAACAAAACAAAACCTTGGAATCCCAAAGGGGAAGTTCTCCTCTGGCCTATAAAGCCCCAATGATTCAGGATCAGCTCTATGGCAGTGGGTTGTTTTGTTTTTTTTTTGGGGGGGGGGGAGTATCACGGTTCCCTGGTGGGAGGCCCAGCCTTGCTCCTGGAGAGCTGCTGCTGGATTTGAACCGCCAACCCAGTGGGCTGCAGTCCCGCGCACAACCACTGCGCCACCAGGGCTCAGCCGGGTTGTTTTTCTTTGATACCAAATATTTGTCTTTCTAAAATACAAAGTTTTACCAGAGTGAAAATATGAGGGAGTTCCCCAAAAAAGGGTCTGCTGGGCAGAGCTTTCATACCACACATTTTCCCTACTAGACAGGCATCCAGCATCTCGCTCTGAGTTCGTGAACTCAGAGGCATTGCCTGGGAAGGTTCTCTCTGATCCTGGTGAATTTTTTCATAAAAGCTGTTCGGCTTGAACCTCGTTTTTGTTTTCTGATTTAAGAGAACAGCATGCAGCTGTGAAATTTTGTTCCCTACTCAGGGTAAAAATGCCACAGAAACTGTTGTTACATAGCTTACAAGAACAATGCTATGAGAAAAACTCAAGCATGTGCTTTTCTCATTTCAGAAAAGGTGAAACGTCAATTGATGACAAATGTCATTCTGGACATCCATCAAGTCCCCCCATGGATGAAAATGTTGACTCAAGGTGCGTTTGGAGTTTGTTCCACCAGGTCAGACTGCTAATCAAGCTTTCTAATTCTATTTAGAGATTCTGAAGATTGTGTAACATTATGTGGCAAAAAAAAGTAGTCTGGTTTGAGGCAGACTGGGGACTGGTTTTGCCACTATGACAAAGCACCTGTTCACACAGCCATCTCAGTGCATCGGTTTTTAACAAACAAAAAGCAACAAGCCTCTCTTGTTCCATTCAGCCGACCTCACTTTGTGTGTGAGGGACATGAAAGGACAGTGATTTGACAACAGAAGAGGTGAAGAAAAAAATGAGGACGCTGCTGTCAGCCATCCAAACATGAGTCTGAAAAATGTTTCCAAGCATGGACTCACAGATTTGACAATGTATTAAGTGTAATGGAGAGTACTTTGAAGGTGATAAGGTTTTTTTTTTTTTAATTAAATGCACAGCTTGGAGGGGGGCTACCCTCTTAAGTACCGTCAAGTGTCACAAGGTTAGTTTTTGTGTTACTATCATAAAGATTAAGATGTCATTTTTTATCCTTTCTTTTAGTAACCTTTGTCATTTTCTTTCCCTTCTCAAGCAATTGATGATTCAATCCCAGCTGTCGGAGTGCTGGTGGGTATGCATGGGGCTGCTAATGGCAGCATCAGCAGTTTCAAAGCACCGTGGGAGAAAGACAGGGCTTTCTACTCTTGCGGAGTTAAGGGCCCCTCCCCCTCCCAATAAAATGATTTATATAAACAAAGAGCTAAGTCTCGTAAACTCACAGGGGCAGTTCTACCCAGTCCTACAGGGTCAGAGTCAGCATTGACTGGTTGGCAGTGAGAGGGTTATACTTTCTTTTTTTTTTTTTTGGAGGGGGGGGCATCACTGCCTCTGGTGGTCGTGGGCACTACCCAGTGCTGCTCCTGAGAGCCGCCGCTGGATTTGAACCACCAGGTCCGTGGGCTGCAGGTCTACACTCAACCACTTACACCATCAGGGCTCAGCTCATGTACTGTAAATTTCTTAATGCCAGATATCCAACCATTCAATTGTTTAGTCCCATATGAGAATTGTTCAACTACATGAACTTAACTGAACACCTTATAGGAATCTTACATATAGTCACTATAAGGCTATTTATTTCTTATTTAAATACGGAACACTTCACGAATCTGCATGTCATCCTGTGCAGGGGCCATGCTAATCTTCTCTATCGTTCCAATTTTAGTACACGTGCTGCCCAAGTGAAGACTATATGGCTATTAAATATTAAATATAACAAATCTTCTCAGCAGTAGTAAGATTTTCTGTAATCATATTTAAATTAGCTTATGACAATTCTCTACTTTAGTAGATTGCTAACTACTGCTGCTCTGTACATACCATGTAGAATTCCAAAGAATCCTAACATCACACATTATTATTTTATAATTGTACTCAATTGTTTTCTAGGCATTACATTTTACTTATCCAGATGTTGGGATGTTGGGATGTTCGGGGGGGCTTCCGTTAATCCATCTTGGTGATAACTCTATACTTAGGGTTAATAGACAATGAAATTTCTGCTCCTGAGGAATAAGCTTTATGAGTTTAAGAAACTACTTTTTTTTTGGCATCACTGCTCTCCGGTGGTGGGAGTAGGAGGCCTAGCCCCACTACTGGAATTGAACCTCCATCCCAGTGGGCTGCAGTCCTGCGCACAACCACTACGCCACCGGGACTCAGCCCTGAAGAAACTATTTTTGATGTTTTACAGTGCAGTGTCCAATATCTACAGTAAGCACTCCATTTGCTTTTATTCTTAATTCTTCCTTCTCAAACTCAAATGAAAATAGAATTAAAAAAAAAAAACAAGTCTTAATAATTTTCACGATGTGACTCTAGCAACAGTCATTTATCTTAAACGGTCCATTAAAAATATGGTGTTGGGGAACTTCCTAAGCCAAGTTTCATAGTGGAACTTTTAAAATTTCGTCTCACCTTTTCATTTGACAGTACGAAACACGGGAAAGTTATATAAAATCTTAAAAAAGTTCATCAGGGTTGAGCCCCTGTGGCGTATTGGTTGAGTGCGGGACTGCGGCCCACAGGGTTGTTGGTTCAAATCTAGCAGCAGCTCTCCAGGAGCAAGGCTGGGCCTCCTACTACCACCAGGGGGCAGTGATGCCCCCCCCCCCCAAAAAAAGTTCATCAATCCCTATGTGGGAACTAAGTTTGACTATATAATATTTGCAAGATTACAAATCTGTAATGTTCTGAAATAGGTATTAGTACTTTTTAAATAAATAATTTTATTGGGGGCTCTTAAAGCTTTTGTATCCATACATCAGTAGTATCAAGCACATTTGTACATTTGTGGCCATCATGATTTCCAAAATATTTCCTACATGAGCCCTTGGTATCTTTTCCCCTCCTGCATACCCTTATAAACCCTTGATAATTCCCGTTTTTATATTTCATACCATCTGCTCTCTTATCCCACGTGCCTGCTGTTTGTCGCCCCCGGGGTGGTGGTGGCAGCTGTATGTCAATCATTGCCATTGAGTCCCCCTTGCTCCCCCCACTCTCATGGTATTGCTATTCTCATTATTGGTCCTGAGTTGTTTATCTGTCTTGGATTCCATGTGTTGAGAGTTCTGATCTGTATTAGGGTTCATTCTCTGGTCTAATCAGATCTGTAAGGTAGAACTGGAGGAATGCTGTGTGTTTTGTCAGTGCTACACTGCACCCTGACTGGCTCGTCCCTTCCTTGTGATCCTTCTGTGAAGCAATGTCCAATTGTCTACAGATGGGCTTTGCGTCTCCATTCCAACCCTTCTCATTCTTCTCAAAATAGTCGTTTTGGGTCTTCCGATGCAGGATTCCTCATCTTGTCGACACCTTGTGATCACACCAGGTTGATGTGCTTCCTCCACGTGGGCTTCACTGCTACCCTACCAGAGGGCCGCTTGTTTAATTTTCAAGACTTAAGACGCTAGACACTGTATCTTGTAATAGCTGAGCACCAATCAGCTTTCTTCACATTTCCTCATGCACCCATTTTGTCTTCAGCAGTCAGGTAGGGAAGGTGAGCATCACAGAACGCCAGGTTATTAGAACAAAGGGTTCTTGTGTTAAGGAAGACGAGTAGAGGTCCAATGTCTGTCTGCTACCTTCATGCCTATCCTATAAGTATTTGTACATAGATCTATATGCCTATCATTATATATTAACATGTATACATATGTGCCTATGTTTATAAAAGGAACTATTTTATTCCACTTGCTGAAACACATATAGCATTAAACATTAGTTTCTACTCTGGGCTCTCATTTCTACACTTCAATTTATTTCGATTTTACGCCTCAGAAGCCCTACATAACATGGTTGCTTTCAGTCATAATAAGAATAGAGGGCAGTGAGCTTCGGTTTCATCTAATTTCCACTACTAATCTTTTAAAATTATGTATTCTTTTAAAATCACATCTATAAAACATGAGTAAGTACTGAAGTTAATTATCATTATTTCTTACTAAATTACTTGTGGTGGAGCAAAGGGTAGTACAGATAAAGGAATCTCATAGTTCATTTATAGAATAGATAAAAATAATAGCTACTTTCCTAGAGAATTAACCAAATAATTCCATAAATATATATACACATACATACATATATGTATACACACACACATATATATTTCGCATCACTGCTCTGGTGGGAGTAGGAAGCCCAGCCTTGCTCCTGGAGCGCTGCTGCTGGATTTGAACTGCCAACCCTGTAGGCTGCAGTCCTGCACACAACCACTACACCACTGGGGCTCTGCTTAATTCCATAAATATTTAAATGCTTTTAGAACCCTTAGGGTAAAGAAGAAGAATTCTTCATAAAAAAGGTAAAAAGTCAGGCTTCACTATCAGTTAACACATCATTAAGCTCACAGTTTTATCCCAGACCATGATACTTTTGAATAAGACAAAGTCTTCAACAACCATAGTCTTAGTGAAATTGTAGCATTCCATTGGATGGGAACACAATTCTGTCTGACTTGTTTTTGAAACTTCAAAAAGTCTAACTTATTTTTTCCATAACGACTTTTTTGGTAACATTTGAAAAATAAACATATAAAAAGAGTGAATACTATGTTCCATGTGTAAGAAAAAAGACCACAAAACCTATAGTGGCTAGTGTTACTATGATGCTGGAAGCCATACCAATACTGCTTCAAAAACAGTAGAGTCACCTATGCCAGACAGGTTTCAACAAAGCTTCCAGACTCAGAGAAATTAGGAGGAAAGCCTTCTGACAAGTAACCAATCCCCTCTCATATCCTGTTAAGGCTCATAGAGGGATTGGAGGAGGGAGGGGAAAAAAGATGGCAAGGGCCAGGGCACAAATCCACCTATGGGGAGGCTATGTTTCCACAGGAAACGGAGAGTAGACCTCATACCAGTGCACCAATCCTGGAGGGTGATGTTCCTCCCTGGAGCAGCTGGTTAAGAGGGGGCTCAGGGCTGCAGGGCCGACTGCAGCTCGATACATGCCGTGCGTTTAGTCCCCTCTCTGAATTAGCACGCTACAGAGGACAGCAGTAAAGACACGGACCTTGGAGAGTGGCCCATCTGTCCTGGCCACATGGGCTCAAACTTAGAGAGGCGTGCAAGAGCGCAGCACTGGGAGCGAGGTCATGAAGCTGCTGAGGAACTCGGATTATAGGGCAGCTCTGGATACCACATCTGAACTGCCTGGGGTTACTGACAAGGGGGCCACAATGAAAGGCTACAGGTAGAGGGGTGGGGAGTATTAGACCACTCCATGGCTGACAGCAGGCAGAGCAATGGGGACGAATAGCAGGCATGCCCTCTGGCCACGAATAAGGAACTCTAGGAGTCTAAGTGCTGCTGGGTAAGCAAGTGCCCACACTGAAGGATTACAACAAGTCTTTCCCCCTATTTAACAGAGCGATCCTCATCTACTGCGGGGCAGGATAAAAAGTAGACACGGCGGAATTATTTACATTTTTGTTTTTAACCTACTTACACATACTTTTTTCTTACAGGTGTTTTATCTATTTAGGACAGGAGGATAAGCTAGTCCAAGGAGACAGCAACTGGAGTAATGGTTAGGGGAGGAGGGAGAGGGGGGGAAGGGGAGGGGTAAGCCAACAATGACAGGGATGGGGGAATATCGAGGGCATTAAAACAAATGGAGGGGCTGAGCCCCAGGGGCGTCAGTGGTTGAGTGCGGAACTGCAGCCCGCGGGCTTGGCGGTTCAAATCCAGCGGCAGCCGGGTAGCGCCCACGACCACCAGGGGCAGTGATGTCCACAAAACAAAACAAATGGTAAGGAGAGTGTAGCACTCCTGGCTATGTCTGATCAATTTTAATGTATCCCAGAGGAACTACAGAGAGAACAATAGGTAATCATAATGGTGGGACAGGAGGAAAGGGGGGGAGGGAGGAAGGTAGAAGAATGTAAAGATTATATATAGGGAGAAACATAGATATATATTTGTCCATGTATATTCAGATATGTAAATACAAGGAAGCTGATGGACTTTGGCCTCCACTCACATCTTACCTTGCTTTTTTCTTAAAGTACTTCCTCAATGCAAGAACACTTTGTTCTATTAAACTGGCATTCTATGATGCTCGCCTTCCAGGCACAATCGCTGAAGACAAATGTGTGCATAAGCAAAAATAGTGAAGAAAGCTGATGGTGACTGGCAATCAGAGATATAGCGTTTGAGGTCTTAAAGGTTTAAAAGTAAACAAGCGGCCATCTAGCTCAGAAGCAACCAAGCCCACATGAAAGAAGTACACCAGCTTGTGTGACCACGAGATGTCAATGGAATCAGTCATCAGACATCAAAGAACAAAAATCCTATCATTGCATGTCCACCTTCCTGATATGATTGCTGAAGACAAATGTGTAAATAAGCAAATGTAGTGAAAAAAGCTGATGGTGTCGGGCTATCAAAAGATATCGCACCTGAGGCTTAAAGGCTTGAAGGTAAACAAGGGACCACCTAGCTGAGAAGCAACAAAGTCCACATGGAAGAAGCACACCAGTTTGTGTGATAAAGAGGTGTCGAAGGGATCAGGTGACAGGCATCAAAAAACTAAAAAAATTATCATTATAAATGAGGGGGAGTAGAGATAGGGGATCCAAAGACCACCTGTAGGTGAAGTGACATCACCTTACCAAAAGGTTGCAGGACAGAAAGGAGCCAGTCAGGTTGCAGTGTAGCAATGATGAAATATGCAACTTTCCTCTAGTTCTTCAAAGGTTTCCTCCCTCCATCATGATCCCAATTCTACCTTACAAATCTGGTTTGACCAGAGGGTGTACACTGGTAGAGGTAGGAGCCGGAAACACGGGAAATCCAGAACAGATGATCCCTTCAGGTCCAGTGGTGAGAATGGCAATACTGGGAGGGTGGAGAGAAGGTGAAGTAGAAAGGGGGACCTGATTATGAGGATGTATACATAACCCCCACCCCATGGTATGGACAACAGGGAAGAAAAGAAGGTGAACGGAGACATCATACAGAGTACAATATGACAATTTATGATAATTTATAAATTATCAAGGGTTCATGAGGGAGGGCGGAGTGGGGAGAGAGGGGAAAATGAACTAATGCCAAGGGTTTAAGGAGGAAGAAAATGTTTTGACAATGTTGATGGCAATAAATGTACAAATGTGCTTTGCATACAATGGATGTATGTTTGGATTGTGGTAAGTGTTGTATGAGCCTCCAATAAAATGATTAAAAAAAGAAAAAACCCAGAATAGCTTGTTCTAATAATTTGGCACTGTATGATACTCACCTTCTGAAATGATCACTGAAGACAAAATGGGTACATAAGCAAATGTGGTGAAGAAAGCAGATGGTTCCCAGCTATTAAGCTATAGAGTGGCCATCTAGCAGGGAAGCAACAAAGTGCATATGGAAGAAGCACACCAACCTGTGCGATCAAAAAATGTTGATGGGAATAGGTACCAGAAGTTCAAAAGAAAACCCAGTGATCAAATAGAAATTAAAGAGTGAGGACAGAGTGGAGGCCCAAGACGCACCTGAAAGAGGGGCCACACGGAACGAATGCTTAGTCCAGGATGCGGTATAGCACACATGAATCATAACTACCCTCTAGTTCTTTAGTATTTCCTCCCCTCACTATTATGGTTCTTAGCTTACCTCATTAACCTAGTTAGACATGAGTGTGCTCATGTGTATAGCTCAGATTTATTGATGCAAGAAAGCCAAGATAGATAACCCTTCAAAACTAGTGACAGGAGTAATGATTCCCTGAAGGTACAGGAAGAGATGGGGGGATGGTAAAGGGGAGGAAAAGGTTGCTGATATCGATGACTGTATAATCCCACTGGAGGGGAATGAATGACCGAATTGTAGGTGAATGGATATATTGGACAGTGTAAGACATGAATAACAACAACAATTAGTAACATAACAATAAGATAGCGGTTATCAACCTGTGGGTTGCAACACCTTTGGGGGGGTCACACAACCCTTTCACAGGGATCGCCCAATTTATAAACGTAGCAAAATTACAGCTATGAAGTAGCAATGAAAATAATTTTATGGTTGGGGCTCACCACCACACAAGGCACTGTAATGAAAGGGTCACGGCATGAGGAAGGTTGAGAACCACTGCAAGAAGGGTTCCTAAAAGGTGTGGGGGTGGGGTTAGGGATAAAGGGAAGCTGACATCAAAGAACACAAAAATGAAAATGTTTTGAAACTGATGGTGCCAGCAACTGTATAATCACGCATGACCTAATTGAATTATGAATTGTTACAACATCTGTAAGAACTCTCAACAAAACTACTTTTTAAAATAGCAATAATACATAAATTAGCCAATGAAAAGCTTCCTATTGTCTGAAACAGTGCTGGACCATAGGTTGGAAGGCACTATACATAAGACACGACAGTGAACGTTAGCCTACCAACCATCAAGAGGATGGTGCAGGGAGGGGCAGGTCACGTGCCATTTGTTGTCTAAGCCTTGCTGTGAGCTGAGGTGCCGCCACGGCAACCAACAACACCCCAATCACCCCAATCAGAGTCAAACGTGAAAAACACCACACCGCAAACGGAAACATTTAAAAAAAAAAGGTTTAAGATCATAAATAGGTCATTGTTGTCACAATACAGTTCTGAATTGAAAAACAAACATTTTAGCTATTTAGGCAAAGAAATGTCCCTATCCGTTCCTCGTCATTGAAAGGACTTATACACGTTAACATTTCCAGTCTCCTAAGGCACAATATTGATTTAGTCAGAATGTTCACGTCACCGCTGTGGCAGCAGGAATGAGAGGCAAGGTCTTAGCAAGAAGGCAGCAAATCCTATGGACCCAATTTTGAATCACAGGAAAAAGGAGATGAAAAAAGACGAATAATGAATATTTTAGTTAAGAAGGCCCAATGCTATTATGCAGGACAGTATACTAACAATTTAAGAAAAAAAAATCAACAGATTTCGTTTAGTTCACCACAGAGGAACTAAGAGAGAAGAATGGGATTAATATACCGCAGTATTTTTGTGTCCCCCCACCCCCACAAAAAGGACGTGAGGGAAAAAAACCAAAGCACCAATGTCGAATATTACATGGAGGGAAAACAGGATATAAAACCAATATGAGTGTCCCAGTTTGTTACTAATCTTCAGACAGATTGAAGAAAAAAGCAGAGTTAGCCTAGATTACTAGATTACGTAATAACTAGGTACACACTGCAGGGCATCTGTACCCTAATTGGCTACCCCATTCTTAGCCTACTACTCACCAATTGTGATGTAGTGAAACAAAACAAGTGGGTGCTTAAATTGTATTTTTTATACAAAAGAAAGTTCACTGAAGTATAACATAAAAGTGAAAATTCCTCATTTTGAACTGACTTGTTTGTCCTGTGATAGCAACCAAACTTGAAGGTTTTCTATGTACACAGTATGTAGTGATTTAGTGTTTCCTTTAAAAGAAAAAAACAACAAGTAAACCCACAAGGTTAGTGATTGTCCACAGATGAAACATGGGATAAGGTTCAAGACTGAATGGATCATGGAGTGTTAGTCAATTGTAAACTCTAGTTAAGACTGGGAAATGTGTGCATCAGACACACTAGAGTACAACAGGGCAGGAAGGGAAGGAAGCCTGTTTGTCATTCCAATTCTGACAAGGTGCATGGTCTTCGAAATTCTTGTCCACGTTCATGGATCCATTTATTGGATACTGTGAAAGAGAGAAAAGAATGATTAGCTTCCTTCTCTTACTAGTACGTAACTTATGCTAAAGTTATGTCTATGACAGAATTTCTTTCTTTTTTTGGGCATCACTGCTCTCCGGTGGTGGGAGTAGGAGGCCCAGCCCCACTGCTGGAATTGAACCTCCGTCCCAGTGGGCCGCAGTCCCGCGCACAACCACTACGCCACCGGGGCTCAGCCCGACAGAATTTCAATATGGTTTAAAACTTCAACATCAAAACTAGATCAAGGAAGCTGCTGCTTTGACAATCTAGACTGGAAACACAAAAAGCAGCATATGTGAAAAGTGATCAAAAGCCGATGTATGGCACATTTCTTCAAGCTTCCAGTATTCAATATGAGGCTTAAAATGAAATACAAATTCAGGGAAGAGACACAAATAGAACGAAACATTGCATTACTCGTTTTTAAAATGTGAAGGCAGTTTGAAAATCAACAGTTTCCATTCTGAAGGAGCAATACCTCACTCACTAACTTTCCTTGGTTCCAAGATACCTATAAGGAATTAATATTTACTCTTTCATCTCCTGGATCATAGAACCTTCTTCCATACTACATTTCAACTAGAAACCTTCATATTTCTTAATATTGCTTCATTTACCTTTATTCACCACGATGTATTGATTTTCTTTTTATGTCTCGAGTCCACTCTTTGTTTTCTAATCCTTTTGCAGTTGCATTAGTCCAGGCCTCCATGACTGCCCACTCTTAGAAATGGAAAACAGCCTTCCAAAGTGATCTCAACCACTCTATCCCCACCCTACTCTAGTCCAGTGCTTCTAACATTATAGTTATTGGGGAGACTTCTAAAAACCCAAAGAACTAGGCCTCCCTTCTAATCTTGCTACCTGCAAAACTGTCGGTGCGAGACATGGCGCTACTAAGCACTTGTCACGTGGCTAGTGGCACATATGGAAGTGGGTATTTGGGAATAAAATTTATTCTGAAAATTAACTTCTTTTGTTTCTTTTCCCTGTGTTTGTTTTTTTTCAAGGATCTAAACCTGATTTGCATGACCTTCAGGGTAAGTGCTTTGTTACTTTTTCATCAGCCTTATCCTAATCCTGGGCATGTCACTAACATACTTGGGGAAGCAATGACTTGATCTTTAGGATCAGATTTTTAAAAATTAAATGTTGAAGATGGTTCCCAAATGTAAGGAATCATTTGTTTATATAGGCCACTATAAGTCAAAATTGACTTGCTGGCAGTTGAGTTTTTGGTATACTTGCTTAGATCTATCTTATATACTTGTGTATAAACTGAGTCTTTCAGCACATTTTTAATGCAGTTTTTGTGGTATAATTAGGTGCCTCAGGTGATATTTGGGTCGGTTTATACTCCAGTATATATGGTATTTATTAATATGTTTCAGGCAAATTATGAACCCTTTGAGAGGAAGCCACTGTCTTTTAAAATTATAAATCCGTTTAAGACATGGACATAGTAAAAGAACATTAAGATGAACAATGTTAGTCAATCTGACAAAAATAATTATTTTATGAAATCATTATGATAAAAGAGAAAATTAAGAAAAAGTGGCTTTCATAAGAAAGATGAGATCTGAAGGATGACACGGAGGCCAGAGGGTGGTGAGGACAGTCAGAAGGCAGAGACGGGAATCCTGGAGGAGACCCCAGTGCTGACAACAGAAGAAGCACATGAAGGGGGTGGGAGGGACTGGGCCCCTGCTTCTGAGTGACTCGACGACATGGGCTGTGCAGCTACATAAAATATGCAATTTTCATTTAAACTATTGTATTCTACAAACAAAGAACGATTTAAAAATAATTTAAATACAAATCCAGAGGATTTCAACCTGGTACAGACAGGAACTGGAAACACAGGGAATCCAGGACAGAAGAACCCCTCAGGCCCAGTGGAGGGAAGAGCGATAATGGGACAGTGGAGGGAAGGTGGGGTAGAAAGAGAGAACAGACTGCAGGGATCTGTATATGGCCTCCTCCTTGGGGGACCAATGGAGAAGTGGGTGAAGGGAGACGTTGGAGGCTGTAAGATATGACAATATAATAATTTATAAATTATCAAGAGTTCATGGGGTGGGGGAGTGGGGAGGGAGGGGAAAAATAAGGAGCAAATACCAGGGGCTCAAGTAGAAAGTAAATGTTTTGAGAACGATGAGGAAAACAAATGTACAAAAGTGCTTGACACAATGGATTGTGTGGATTGTGATAAGAGTTGTACGTGCCCCCCAAAACTGATTTAGTAAAATAATAAAATAATTTTTAAAATATAAAAATAAATAAATACCAATATAAATCAAAGGGGAAAAAAACTTGGTTGGCTGAATCCCTTACAGTGTTAAAGTCCTATTTGAACAAATCTGGGGGGTTGGGGGAGTGGTTTTGTTTTCTTCTAAGATGTTGATTATAATAGTTATGGAACAAAAATCAGATCTGTAAGAAAAATTCTATTCAGAGAGCACCGAGAATATTTACCCCATTTATTTCCAACTAGCACTGGACAGGCCGCATGCCGTGTGCTGTAGTCTCCTTCTCCACTGGGAAACAGATTGTACCAGAAAACAGCAGTACCCTGCAGAGAACACCACAAAATTATTCCCAAATCAAATACGAGGTTATTATTTTCTTCTCTGCAGTCATGTTCTATCTTCCTTTACTTTAAAATGTCAAGGTGTCACTTTAAATGTTGTTCTGGAGCACATGAAAAATGAATACTACAAAGTTGTTGGACAGAAAAGGCATCTATTAAGAGCAAAGCTAACATATCTTACACGAACAGGATGTCGGGCAAACATCCTATCGTGGAATGCAGTGTTGTGTTTACTATGGGCCTGCCAGCTCTGATAGTCTTTGTAACTAAATGGCTTAGTAGGACTTTGTTGTTGTGACCAACAAAGAGGACTGGATGGGATTTGGTAAGGATGTTAGTAACGTGCACGGGACCTTTGTTGGCAGTAGGACCTTGCGGTTGTTATGACATTCTACTAGGCTTAACACTGAGAGAGGCAGGCTGCATCGGGAGAGGCAGCAAAACCACACCAGCCCCTAGCCCTGGGCTAGCAGGAGACCAGAGCAGTACAGCTGAGGGGGGCTTGCTGACCCCTGGAGCGGGAGAGGCAACACTTGTCTGTACAGGCCCCCAGCAGGGTTAAGAGGTTTAGGGCCCCCCAAGAGTAGCAAAGCCTCAGCAGTCCAAGGAAGCAGGAAGCAGAGGGTGAGAAGAAGCTATTCCAATCAAAGAACTGCATCTTGAGTTGTTCCTGTTATTCAAGTTGATCCCGAGCCCAAGTTGTACTACTACTTCCCTAGGAAACCATAAACTGGGCCTGAGACCCGGGGGCGCAGTGGTTGTGTGCGGGACTGCAGCCCACAGGGTTGACGGTTCAAATTCAACAGCAGCTCTCCAGGAGCAAGGCTGGGCCTCCTCCTCCCACCAGGGCAGTGATACCTCCCACCCCCCCTCACACACACACAAAAAGAAACCATAAACTGTAGGCACAGTTCATGCATTCTATGAGATGGTGGTGAATTACTGACCCCAAAGACAGAAGGGAGAGGGCCAAGAGGGGAGACAATAGCTGATGGTGAGATGACACAGTCTGGAGAAGCTGGACCCTTGGGCTACCTTTAAGTTCCACCTCACAGGAACCAGCTTTGTGCTGATCTTTTTTTTTGGGGGGGGGGGTGGAGTCCCTGCTCTCCGGTGGTGGGAGTAGGAGGCCCAGCCCCACTGCTAGAATTGAACCTCCGTCCCAGTGGGCCGCAGTCCCACACACAACCACTACGCCACCGGGGCTCAGCCCTGTGCTGATCTTTCTAAAAGGAATTATTCACCTAGGAACCCATTTTAGAAATTAAGAAAATGCAAGTATCAATCCCTTTATGTATTCATGGTATAATGTGTCGTAAAAAATACCCCCAATCTTACTTTTTACTTAAGGGTAAGGTACATGTACTACCTTTAAAAATTCATTAGGTAGGCCATGAAATTGAGGTGCACATCAAGGAAAAACAAAAACAACCTGAAAATAAAAAAATAACAAGTCAAGTTTACCTTTTTGGGCCAAACACTAGCTCCTACTTCAGGAAAAACAGTGGCGCCTCCTGCTGACACGTCACTCATCTATGAGACAAGAAGGTCTGTATTATCAAAAGTACTGGCTGAATAAAGTAAAACATGGCCTCGTGAGGAGAATTTGATATTGGATATTAGGATAGGAGACATCTAGACATCTGCTTACATAGCTGGGTTTGTGAGTGCTACTCAAGTTTTTCAAAAACAAAGTACTATGCTCTTTAGGCTTATATACATGGGTGTTAGAACTCAAATGAAATGAATGACAGAAAAGTAGGAAAGGAAACAAGCGCCAATAGAAAAATATGAACTAAAATTAGTTTTCATTTATAATGGTAGGAATCAAATATGTATTAAGTGAAAATTAAAGTAACTAAGAATTATATAAAGTATAAAGAAAACCTACAAGAGAACTATACCTTCCAAGATAATTGAGAAAGTACATGCAAATAAGAAAACACTCATACAGTGAAATCTTTTTTTTGAGGAACGTAAATAGAATGTATAAAAAGATTCAGATTGTGTCACAAAGCAAAACCCAACAATATGCTGTATTCAAAAGCCATATCCCAAACAAGTGAATTATAAATATTGGAAGTATAATACTAAAAAATCCAAAAATCTCTCTTAATAGCAGACACTATTTAAATTATGGTAAAAGCATTAAATGACCCTTTCACAGGAGTTGCCTGATTCCTAACAGTAGCAAAATTACAGCTATGAAATACAATGAAAATAATGTTATGGTTGGGGGGTTCACCACAACATGAGGAACTGTATTAAAGGGTCACCAGATTAGGAAGGTTGAGAACCACTGATATAAAGGATATTTTACTTTTAAAAATATGATCAGTAACAAAGACTTTTAGAGCTATAAAAGAGCTAACATTTCTGGCAATGAATAAAATAATTTTAGGGAAATAAAAAAGTGCAGGAAAGGAAAAGCAATTATGGGATATTATGTGAGCCATCTGTGAATAGTGTCAAAATAAATGGGAAAACAATGAATGCTAAACTAACCTAACGACGACACAACTATATTATGAAAAGAAGGGTAGAAGGGTGTGTACATTAAGTGAGGGCTTTAGACAACTATAATCAGCTTTCTGGATCTGGTACTGATAATACCAAAGTCTGTTCATTTTGTGAAAATTATCTAACAATATACTCATGCTCTGCATACTTTTCTAAATTGTATGAGGGTCTTCAAAAAGCTCAAGCAGTAAAGGAATTAACAGATCATGGAATTCATCCACAAACTTTTTGAAGCCTCTCAAATTGTAAGGAAAGTTTATTAAAGTATATAAATATACATATAAAGAAATTCATGTAAACATATGATTCTTATACACTAACATATATATATATAATGGAACAGTTCGTACTCCAAAATAGTAGCAGTGATCATCTGTAAGTCAGGGGGCATGTTGTCGGGAGAAGGGTATCATGCTTGGTAAAGTGGAGGCCCCTGACAAGAAGGACTGACACGGACTGCAAGCGTGGGCTCTGGCCTAGGCACTACATGGGATAGGCACTACACAGGAGCGGGCTGTGTCTCATGCTGACGCACAAAGGAGTCAGTGGGAATCAGCTCCTAACAACAATAAACATGTACTGGGACTATTAGAAATGTTCATTTTCTTCAGGATTTTGCCCCACAGTTCTAAAATTAACATTTCATTTACTTTAAAAGTTGCGAGTGAAAAAAGTTCTTCATTCCTTTGACTTCCTTAAAGTTATGAAAACTTTGAACCAGGGTGTTAAATAGAGCTGAGACAAACACACTCATCTGAATACATCAAAGTCACTGAGGCAAAAACAACTTACATAAAACAGCCACGTAGCAATTCTATTCCCTGTTCCCAGCTCTTTGAAAGCATCCGGCTCATCTTTCTGTGAATAAGACATCTAAGTCAATGGTGCAATATTTAGTAATACAAATATTCCATGGCAACTACACATTAAAAACATATTGACGGATAGGCCACAAACAACCAGAAAAGTTCCTTTTTATAATAAATAGTCCATGATATAAAGACCAGGAGCTCAAATACTTGCCAATTATTGGTTCAGCTTATCCAATAAATACTTCGGACAAGGGCACTGGGGAGGAAATGATTGGTTAAGTCTAGATCCATTCAAGTGTTTTCTGCTATTTGGTTAAACTGTGCACTATCTTACCATGAAATATTACTTTTTTTTTTGGGGGGGGGGGTTGCGCATCACTACCCTGGTGGTGGGAGTAGGAGGCCCAGCCTTGCTCCTGGATTTGAACCTACAACCCAGTGGGCCGCACAACCACTATGCCACTGGGGCTCAGCGAAATATTACTTAATACAAAGGAATACACCCAACTTGGACGACCTTCAAGGTAACTACACTGAGTGAAAGGCAAGGCAATCTGAAAAGACTATGTACCCCATGATTCCATATATATACTATTCTTGAAATAACAATTATAGAGAAGGGCAACAACAGATTAGTGGTGACCAGCTGTTGAGAAGAGGTAATGGGAGGGTGAGTGCAGCCATAGAGAAATACCACACGATGGTCTACGAGAGGGCCTTGTGGTGATTATCATGGCCGTGGTGGTAGTTATACTGAGAAAATTATACTGAACTACACACACACACACACATTAGTGCAAGTATAGCAAGAAATCTGAGTGAGTTCTGTGGGTTGTACTGATGTCAATTTCCTGGGTTTGATAATATATTCTATTGTACAGTATAGGATTATGCAAAATGATAACATTAGGGAATGCTGGATAAGAAGCACTTAAAAACTCCCTGTATCTTTCTTTGCAATGACCTATACATTCACAATTACTTTAAAATAAAAAGTTAAAAAAGTAATTTAACTATAATAATTTCAAGACTTGAACTTTTTTTTTTAAGACTTGAACTTTTATTCCTTGACATAATCCAGGATTTTCTTACATTTTTCAATCACTGAAAATAGAAGGAAAAGAGCCCTAATTCTGAAATTAGACCAGCAAAGGGCTATAATACAATATAGACTAGATTTTCCTAAACACAGCCAAAAATGGACTATCTAGGGTATTTTCTGCTCCCATAAAAAAATTTCCCCATAAAAATTATAGCCTCAGAAACCCAAAGAGACAGTTCTACTCTGCCCTACAGGGCTACTATGAATTGGAATTGATGATGACAGTGGATGGAATATTTGTCTTAAGCAAAAGTATCTGGGCAAGGTTAATCATTTTACCTATCTCTTCAAAAACTAGTTATTTGGCAAAGTGCTGTTTTTAAAATCATTTTATTGGGGGGGGGGTCATACCGATCTTATAACAATTCATACATACGTATATCATTTCAAACACATTTGTACATATATTGCAATCATTTTCAAAACATTTTCTTTCTACTTGAGGCCTTGGTATCAGCTCATTTCCAACCCCACTCCCTTCCCCATCCTCTCCTCCCTCTGAACCCTTGATCATTTAAAATTATTTTTTTCATGTTTCACACTGACCGATGTCTTTCTTTACCCAGTTTGTTGTCTTTCTCTCTGGGAGGGAGTAAATTCAATCATTGTGATCAGTTCCCCCTTTTCTCCTCCCACCTTCCTCTCACCCTTCTGGTATGGCTATTCTCATTATTGGTCCTGTGGGTTTATATGTCCTGGATTTCCTGTACCCATGTACATGCTCTAGTCTAGCTGGATTTGTAAGGCAGAACTGGGGTCATGATTGTGAAGGGGGAGGGAAGAAACATTAAATAACTAAAGAAAAGTATGTTTCATTGCTGCTATGCTCCCCCGACTGGTTTCTCTTCCTTGTGACCCTTCTGTAAGGGGATGTCCAATCGTCTACAGATAGGCTTTGGGTCTTCACTCCATGCTCCCACTCATTCACCTCAGTACGATTCTTTTGTTCTGGGTTTTTGATGCCTGATACCTGTTTCCCATTGACATCTCATGATCACACAAGGTCTTCACTCCACGCTCCCACTCATTCACCTCAGTACGATTCTTTTGTTCTGGGTTTTTGATGCCTGAGACCTGTTTCCCATTGACACCTCATGATCACACAAGCTGGTGTGCTTCTTCCATGTGTGCTTTGGTGTTTCTCAGCTAGATGGCCACTTGTTTTACCTTCAAGCCTTTAAGACCCCAGACACTATATCTTTGATAGTCGGACACCATCAACTTTCTTCAACACATTTGCTTATGCACTCATTTTGTCTTCGGTCATTGTGTTGGGAAGGTGAGCATGACAGAATGCCAGGCTATTAGAAACTATGTGTTCTTGCATTGAATGAGTACCTGAACAGAGGATTTAGGATGCTTTCTAATTTTTATCTTTGCTTTTCTTTTTTAATTAAAATCATTTTATTGGGGGCTCGTATAACATTTTTTCACAATACATACATATACTGTGCCAAGCAAGCACTTTTCACATGCCTGCTGCCTTTATCATTCTTCAAATATCTGCTTTTCCACTTGAGCCCTTGAAATCAGCTTCCCATCCTTTCCCCTCTGTCCCTGCTCCCCCCATAACCCTCAGTACTTTATGGGCATCACTGTCTCTGGTGGTCGTGGGCACTACCCAGCCGCCACTGGATTTGAACCGCCAAGCCTGCGGGCTGCAGTTCCGCACTCAACCACTTACGCCACCGGGGCTCAGCCCCTCAATACTTTATAAATTATTATTGTTCTGTCACTTCTCACACTGCCCGACTCCTGCCACTCCTCCGATCTCTGTCCTCCAGATAGGAGGCTATGTGTAGATCCTCGTAGTTGGCTCCATCTCTCTACCCCACCCAACCGCTAACTCCAATCTCACTACTGGCCCCAAGGGGCTCATCTGTCCTGGGTTCCCCAAAATCATTTAAGATGAGATAATTTATGTGCCGAGAAATTTACCATTTTAAAGTACACAATTCTGGGGTTTCTAGAATGCTCACAAAGTTGTACAGCTATTAGGAAAATCAAATGCTTAAACTGTGATTACCAATTCTCATCTTTTCCTCCATTTCTGCCGTTTAAGCTTTACATGTGAGTAAATGCTGCCCTTCCTGTCTAATACGGCTTGTTCTGATGAATGTCCACTTTCCTCCTTGGTGACACTGTTGGCTTAACATTGCTGTTAGGTGCTGTGCAGTTAGTTCCAACTTCTGATGAGCCTATGCAAAGCACACGAAACACTGCCCAGTCCTGGGCCATCCTCACAATTGATGCTGTCACTTTGTCAATTCACCTTGTCAAGGATACACCTCTTTTTGCTGTCTCTCTACTTATCGAGCATCATGGGATGCAGAAGAATTCTTCCCCACTGCATACTGGCACATACTGGGTAGAGTAAGCTGCTTAGAAGTTACCTCCCTGAGGGCACACCAGCCATCTGGAACAATCAGAAACTAATGTCTGTGCCCCTGTAGGTGGGGCTCATGCCTGCTGATGAGGATAATAGAGGAATGAGGAGTTGATACCAAGGGTTGAGGTAGAAAGAAAACACTTTGGAAATGATGATGGCAACAAATGTACAAATGTGCTTGACACAGTGGAAGTATGCATGGATCATGTTGAGTTATACGAGCCCCCAATAAAAGAATTAAAAAAAAAAAAGCATAGATTGTTTCCCTGAAGGAGAACAGAGACAAAGTCAAGCCCACTCATGGATGACCAAGGATAGGCTGCCATTTTGAATCTCGGACCTGCCCATTTTGTCACGTGTACCCCAGTCCCTCCCCTTCCTACTGCATATTCACTGCTAGATCACCCTCCTCCCATTGCTTGTACTACCTACGTGACAACCCCTTCCTGTTACGTATGTACATGTCCCTTAAGAATATATAAGCCTTGGTTTGAAATATATTCCCTTCTCCTACTCTCTCTGCACAGACCTGGCTGCTGAGACCATGGCTGTCCTGGAGGTGAGCATGCTACCAGAAAATGTGACTCCTTTATTTTATCTTCTCTCCTACCTAGCCCTCCTATTCTCTATGATTTTACTAGAATCTTTATATATTATCGTCGTACAATTGCGCCTATAGTAATCCCTGATTGTTAGACACTGGATTACTCTAACAAAGCATGCTGTCCTTTTCCAGGGATGTCTCTCCTCCTACCATGTCAAAAGTATGCTAATAGAATTTCACAGTTCTTACGTCTAAGGGGAATTCTGACTGTACTTCTTCCAAGACAGCTTTATTTGTTCTTTTAGCAGTCAGTCCGTGGTTCTTTTAATACTCCTCACCAGTACCATAATTCATATGCATCAATCTTCTTCAGTCTTCCTTATTCAATGTCCAACTTTCACATGCATAAGAAGTGAATGAAAATATCATGGTTTGGGTCAGACCCACCTTAGTCCTCAAAGTAACATCATTGTTTTTATATATATATATATTTTTTTTTGGGGGGGGGCATCACTGTCCTCTGGTGGTCGTGGGAGTTACTGGTTTTTCAATATTTTAAAGAGGTTTTGTGCAGATTTACTCAATGCGATAGATCATTTGATTTCCTAACTACTGCTTTCATGAGCCTTGATTGTGGATCCAAGCAAGATGAAACCCTTGACAATTTCAATCTTTTCTCCATGCTACTTATTTAGTTGTGAGAATTTTGGTCTTTACATTGAGCTGTAATGCATACTGAAAGCTTTCATTCATCTTCATCAGCAAATGCTTCAAGTCCTCCTCCATTTCAGAAAGCAAGATTGTGTCATCATCTGCACATCACAGGTTGTTAATAACTGTCTCCAAACCTGACACAATTTGTCATGTCATGCACCTTTTCTGATGATTTACTCAGGCTACAAATTGAATGAGTATGGTGAGAGGCTATAATCTAGATGCACACCTTTTTAACTTTTAAATCACACAGTCTTCCCATATTCTGTTCTCATAACTGCCTCTTGGCCATTGTACAAGTTTTGCATGAGAGCAATGAAGTGTTCTGGAATTCCCATTCTCTTCAAAGTTGTCCATAGTTTTTTATGGTCACACAGTTCAATGCCTTTGCATAGTCAATAAAACACAAGCATCATTCTGGTACATCATTTTTCTTCCAGATTTATCTGACGTCAGCAATGACAGCACTTGTTCTATCCATGTCCTGGTTTTGAATCTCGCCTGAATTCTGGCAGCTGAATTGCAGTCAGTGTACCGTTGCAACAGTTGTTGAATGATCGGCAACAACATTGTACTTCTATGTGATGTCAATGATATTGCTCCATAACATAGTTCCATAATTTGAGCATTCTCTTGGCTGATTTTTCTTTAAAATGGATATAAACACAGAACTCTTAAAGTCAGTCTGTTGGCCATATAACTGCCTTCCAAATTTTTTTTGTTTTTTTGTGGGCATCACTGCCTCGGGTGGTCGTGGGTGCTACCCAGCCGCCGCTGGATGTGAACCGCCAAGCCCGCGGGTGGTAGTTCCGCACTCAACCACTTACGCCACCGGGGCTCAGCCCCATTGCCTTCCAAATTTCCTGACATAAAGGATGAGTGCTACCAGTGCTTCATCAGCTTGTTGAAACATTTCATTTGTTATTCAATCAGTTCCTGGAGCCTTGTCTTTAGGTAATGCTTTCAGTGTAGCTTAGCCTTCTTTAGTACCACTTGTTCTTACTCTGGTGCTGTACCCTGAATGGTTGCATGTCATCGACCTGTTCTTTGGATGGTGACTCACTGTACTCTTTGCATCCTCTTTGGATGCTTCCTGCATCGTCCAACCATTTTCCCATACTGTTGTTAGGTGTCACCGCAATTGTTTCTATACTTGAGCTCCTTGTTGCAGCCGCTGTGTCAATTCCTTTAGCCCACAAAATTTTCAGTATTACAACTTGAAGCCTGATTGTTTCCCCCTAGTTCTTTCAATTTAAGATATACTGAGCGTGTTCTTTCTTTTTGGTTTTCTAACTCTAGGTCTTTGCATATTTCACTATGACACTTTATTTTGTCTTCTTGAGCGGTCCTTTGAAATTTCTTCTTCAGTTCTCTTATGTCATCATTTCTTCCATTCACCATAGCTATTCTATGATTAAAAGTCTCAGAGTCTCTCCTGAGATTACCTTTGGTCTTTTCTTATTTGTCTTTTTAATGACCTTATGCTTTCTTCACATATGATATTCTTGATGTCATCCCACAGCTCAAGCCTTCTGTATTCAAGTACAATGCATTCAATTCGTTCTTGAAACTCAGGTGTATATACTCAAAGTCGCATTTTGACTCTCATAGACTTGTATTAATTTTCTTCGGTTTCAACCTGAACTTATATATGAATAATTGATAGTGTATGTTAGGGTGGGCTATCTAGGGAAGCAAAATCAATAACATTCATATTCGTATAAGAAAAAACTTTAGGGCTGAGCTCCAGTGGCATAGTGGTTGTGCGCAGGACTGCGGCCCACTGAGACGGAAGCTCAATTCCAGCAGTGGAGCTGGGCCTCCTACTCCCACCACCGGAGAGCAGTGATGCACCCCCCCCCCCCAAAAAAAAAAAGAAAGAAAAAACTTTATAAAGAAGTAATTTTATATACAATCCAACTCTAGACCATGGGTCCAATGCTAGTCTGAGCCCTCTTCTGATTAATGTAGTTCACTTCACCGAAAAGTAAAATAGTATTTTACTTCTATCAGATAAACTGGCAGTTGGAGTTCAAGTCCTATATTACTTACTAACTACACACATACTTGTGTGTGCTGACGTAAGTATGCACCCAAACAAATACTGAGATTACATTTTGTATTATTTTAAATAAAAACTACTTCGTCTAACTCATAGCTCTCTGAGTATTCTAGGTATGTATACATCCAACCTTGTTTCTTTCAAAGTTACCGTACTTTCACAGAGAAGTGCAGTCATGGATCCCCATCAGTGGAAACAGGTAGGCTGTCAATAGCTCCCACAAGGGGGCTACCCCTGGAGTCACACGCAGAGTCCCAGCAAGCAGGGATGGCAAAAAGGCAGAGTGAAATTCCTAGTGTCTCTCTTCTAAAAAACCTGACCTCCAAGGAGGCATCATAAAGCCTCCAAGGATGAGTAGACTGTAGCTGCCATGGTCTATTTTATAGTCAACGCAGGGCTCATTTTAGCTACTGATATCCGCTTCTCCATCATCTCTTCCCACAGATGTAGTCAAATTGATTTCTGTGTATTCCATGTGGAGAAGATCATGTGTTTTTTTAGGCATCACTGGCCTCTGGTGGGAGTGGGAGGTCCAGCCTTGCTCCTGGAGAGCTGCTGCTGGATTTGAACCACCAAGCCAGTGGAGACCATGTGTTAAGTTACTATGTTGATGAAAAAAGGTACCAATGAAGTCATTGGTCTTGCAAAATTCTATCAGTTTTGTTTCTATCACCAAGGCCATATTTTCCAACTACTGTTCCTTCTTCATTTCCAAATTTTACATTCCAATCACAAATAATTAACAATGCATATTAATTACATGTTTGATCAATTTCAGACTGATGATAGAATTCTTCAATTTCTGAATCACTAGCTTGGTTAGTACATATATTTGAATAATAGCTGCATTGCCTGGGTTTCCTTGTATGTGAACAGATATCATGTCACAGACAGCACTGCACTTCAAAATAGACCTTGAAATATTCTTTTGGATGTAACATCATTCCTCTTGAATCATTCCCGGCATAATAAACCCTGTGACTTCCTAGACCCAAATGGCCAATACCAGTCCATTTCAACTCACTAATGCCTAGTGAGTGAATTCCACTTTATGCATTCCACTTCATTTTTGATGACTTCTAATTTTCTTAGGTTCATATTTCATATATTCCACGTTCTAATTATGTTTGTAGCTGTTTCTTCTCATTTTGACTCACACCCATGAGTAAATGAGGGTCTCAAAGACTTTACTCCATCTACCTCATTAGGGTTGACTCCAATTTAAGAAGGCGGTTCTTCCTCAGTCATAATCTGAGTGTCTTTGACCTGAGGGGTTCAACTTCTGGTTTTATTTCTGACAACGTTCTGTTACTATTCTTTCTTTGTAGTCTGTTCTTAGTCTGGAAGTTATGCTGAAACCTGTTCATTATCATCACTATTTTATATATATATATATATGTATATATTTCATGATTATTTACCAGTGGTATTGGTATTTAAAATACTGCTGTATTTGAAATACCAGTGATAACAGCTTCCAACATCACAGCAAAACATAACAACCACAGTACAAGCTGGAAGACAAGTGACGCATCGCTCACCTATACACCTTCTTTGGGGGGCTGAAAGTTGAGTCACAGGATGTTCACCAATCTACTGAAGGACATTTATACTGTGTCTACCTTTCGGTCATTGTGTAAAGCTACAATAGCTTTAATATATAACTGTCTGTATGAATAATTTCTATTTCTCTTTACACTAAAAATATTTCTATCATCCTTTCATTCACCATGCATTTTTATGATTTTTTCATATCGATCTTAAGCTTTTAAAAACTTTTAAATTTTAAATTTCAACAATTATTTTTCGAACTAAAATTCCTACTTGTTTACTTTTCAAACATGTCAAATCATTGTAAGGGTTTCTTATTCAATTCTATTCCATCATTTGCATCTGATAATTCATTTCCACAATCCTAGGTATATCCAAATTGGTTGGTTGTTGAATGTCACCAATGATATGTCATTGCTGGTTTGCAATTTTTCTAAACAGAGCTTAAAAGAATCCAGTGGGCAAAAAAATATGTCCAGTCGAGTAAACCTGATGCATGAGGTCTCTTTAAAATGTCAAAGAGCAAGGATGTCACTTTGAGGACTAAGATGTGCCTGACCCAAGCCAGGGTATTTTTCATCACCTCCTATGCATGTGGAAGTTAGTAAGGAAAACTGTAGACAAATCCATTCATTTTGAATTAATAGATTTTGATAGATACTATTAGGTTAAAGTGTACTATCTTGTTTGATTCCCCTTGGACCCATGTAAAAGTTGTTTTACTTTTTTAAAAAAGTGAAGAGGAATAAATATACATGGGGTAAGCCATCAGTGAATCAATCCCCTCTGACCATACACCAGGGATGTGACTAGCCTTGCTGTCATGCAGAGGGCATTGGAAAGTATTATTGCAGGCAGAGAGTTAGGTAAAAATTTAATACCGCAGGCCTGCTTGGTGATTAACGTCAGAATATGGAAAGTGGGCATGGCAGGGGAGAGACGGAGTGGAGAAGGAGGAGGGCCGGAAAGAGGACTGAGGGGAAAGGGGGGAGAGAGTCTTTACTTCTTTATACTGGTTCTACATGAACACAATGAAGTGTTTTAGAATTCCCATTCTTCTCAAGGGCTATCTATTGTTTGCTATGATTCACACAGTTCAATGCCTTTACAGAGACAGTAAAACACACAAGCAAACAGCTGTCTGGAATTCCCTCTTTTCAACCAACATCTTTGAAGCTATCTTTTGTTTCATACCCTCTTCTGAATCCAGCTTGAATTTCTGGACATTCCCTGTCAGAATACTACTGCACTCCTTTTAAAAATTACCATCAGCAAAACAAACCAACAAAAATTTACCATCAGCAGAATTTTACTTGCATGTAATGTCAATGATACGCTTCAAAAATTCCCACATCCATTGGGTCAATTTTCAAATCAATTGCAAAGAAATTGATAAATGGAAACCTAATTTGCTGGATAAAATTGACTGAAAAATGAAATTTTTTTTTTTATAAATACGGCTTTGTAAAAAGCATGTTTGGAAACTTGTGGTAGTAACTGTACTTGATGTGATTGAAATATGAAATGATGTATGTACTAAGTCCCAATTAATAATTTAAAACTAGGGGCTAATCCCCGGTGGCCTAAGTGGTTGAGTGCAGGACTGCAGCCCGCGGGCTTGGCAGTTCAAATCCAGCGGCGGCTCTCAGGAGCAGCGCTGGGTAGCTCCCACGACCACCAGAGGGCAGTGATGCCCTCCCAAAATAAATAATAATTTAAAAATAAAGCTCCCCTCTTAGGAAAAAAAAAAAATCCAGTGGGGCTAGAATAAGGATGCTTCTCTCCAAAAAGAATATGAATTTATTTCTGCCAGGTTTCAAGAAGTGGGAACAAGCCAAACGATTTAAATTAATATATTCTCTTCCAGATTAGTAAAAATCAAAATTCCAAATCCATATGATCACAGGCCGATTGAGCTGCGATTCTCTTTAGAGATCTAGGCCTCTCAGAGGGATCTTCTGTTCTACAGCCTCTTTGTAACGGGCAGCTCACAGTGGCTCCCCCACGCCCCAGACTGTTAGAGTGCCACTTACCACCACCCTCAGCCCTTCTGCCTTCCTCACCCCGCTCTCGGCTCCCTGGTCTTACTTGCTAGGTTTTGCTGCGTTCTGACCTGCCTAAGGGAATTGCCTTGACTCTCGTTCAGGGATAGCAATGGACTTAAAAGGTATCTCAGTGTATCTGCCCACAGTGCTTCCACATAGATTAAGTAATCTGTGAGTTTTTAAAAAGTAGACATGCCAAAAAAAATAGACACGCCACGCGTATGCATCCATGAATTTCTTATATTGCCCGTTTCTTTGACTTACCCGTGCAAAATCAAAGTGGGGTTCATACTGTCCTCCCACTCCATAATTTGCCACCTGAAAAAGAAAAACAAAGCACAAGTGAAAGAATTACCAGGACTGTTGTTGGGTTAGTGCCAATTCAGGAAGACCCTCCATCTAAAACAGAACTGAGCACTGCACTGTCCTGCAGCACCCTCACAATGGCTGAGTGTATGAGCCCATTCCTGCACTCACTGGTGCAGTCCAGCATTGGCGGTTTTCTTTTTTCCATTTGCAGAACCTCTACTTAACCAAACATAATGACCTTCTTTTTTTTTTTTTTTTTTTTTTTGGGGGGGGGGGGGTGGCATCACTGCTCTCCGGTGGTGGGAGTAGGAGGCCCAGCCCCACTGCTGGAATTGACCCTCCGTCCCAGTGGGCCGCAGTCCCGCGCACAACTACTACGCCACCATAATGACCTTCTTTAGGGATTTGTTTATCCTGATAAAATGTCTTAAGTCATGTTATCCTAGGTCCTTAGAAGCTGTGCTTAATCAGAGAGAGAGAGAGAAGTCTGTTCATTCTTCTGGCAGTTCGTGATATATTCAATACTCTCCACCAACATTGTAGTTCAAAGCATCAATTATTCTTCTGCCTTTCTTATCCATTAACTACCTTTCACATGCATATGAAGCAATCAACAATAATGTGTCTTAGATCCAGCACATCACAGTCTTCAATGCAATTTCTTTGCTTTTAACAAGAAATAAAAAAAATGAGGCTATTTATTGTTATTTCAGAACGTTAGCTAACATGCTTTTCTTTAACAAACACTTCAGGACTACAACACTTAAAATTTGAAGTTTTTTTTTTTTTGGCATCACTGCTCTCCGGCGGTGGGAGTAGAGGCCCAGCCCCACTGCTGGAATTGAACCTCTGTCCCAGTGGGCCGCAGTCCTGCGCACAACCACTACACCACCGGGGCTCAACCTTTTTTTTTTTTTTAACTTTTATTAAAATACAGAGTTCTAGTTCACATGTATATTTTTGTCACCCCATTTCCATTTGTGTGACCACTGCTACTATTCTGTCCTATCAAAACATTCCATACATACGTACAGCCAAGCAAAGGGTGGAGCTCCATCTTTGCAAACTAAAGCAGCATTTTAGACAACACATTCTTGGCAAAGAAACCTGGACAAGATTTATCAGACATGGTAGGGAGAGTTCTCACTCTGCATTATATAAAAGGACAGCCAGATCTAAAACTGTTAGAGAAATGAAATAGGACGGAAAATTTTAACAAGCTGTTCAAACAATTTTCTTAAAGAGACTTCCTCCACTCCCAAAAATCTTGAATAGCCTCCTAGCCAGTCATCCAGAAGCAATCTTTCACATACTGAATGTCTTCATATATACGTCGAATTTCAGTACATTTTTAATGCAGTTTTGTGTTAAAATTAGGTGCTTTGGCTTATATTCAGATTGGCTGCTTAAGCTCCAGTGCATGGGGTTTGGCTTCCATTTTAGGAAGAGAACCACCCTTTTGTATACTTGCTTGCATTTTTGCTCTAATGTCATCTATAAAACTAGGGCTTTGCTGAGCCCTGGTGGCACAGTGGTTGTGTGCGTGACTGCAGCCCACAGGGTTGACGGTTCAAATCCAGCAGCAGCTTTCCAGGAGCAAGGCTGGGCTTCCTACTCCCACCAGGGCAGTGATGTGGGGGGGGGGGGGGGGGGGGGGGGGGGGGGGGGGGGGCTGGGGAGTGGAGTGGAGGGGAAGGGGAGAGAGAAAAGAAAAAAAAAAAAAACTAGGGCCTTTTGGTGTTTGGGGAGTTTTTTCCTGCTTTTTGAAGGATTTTTGACCTTTGGATCTTGATTGGTGATGGCTTTGAGTTTTTTCCATACTAGCTTGATTTGTGCACATTTTTTGGCTGAAGTATCCTGTGTAGACTTCTCCCTGAAGCTTTTTCTTCAGTTTCTTCATCATCACAATCATCATCTTCAAAATCATCGTCATCCTCAGCAGCAAGTTCTACTTTTTTCTGTGAACCCTGTTACTGTTTGTGGGGGCAGACTGTTCTCCCCATATGATAGATATACTTAAAAGTTCCACATCCTTCTCCTCCTCATCACCTGACTGCATCTTCCTCCACAGGTGGGAAAATGTGAAAATCAATTGATGACAAATCTCATTCTGGGTGTCTGTCAACTTCCTGAAGGGATGAAAATGTCGACTCAGTGCATTTGGACTTTGTTCTACCAGGGCAAACTGTTTCTTCAAGTTTTCTCTTTGGAGGTTCTGAAAAGACTGTGTAACAGTGTGCGACAAAAAAAAGCCTGGTTTTTGGCAGACAGGGAACTATTTTTGGCACCATGCAATGCACCTGCTCACGCAGCCATCTCAATGTGCCAATTTGGGGCAAAACAGCACATCTCTCTTGCCCCATGCACCTTACTCACCTGACCTTACTCCTTGTGATTTCTGTTTGTTTCTACAAATGAAGGGGGACATGAAAGGACAGCAATCTGACATCTTAGAAGAGGTGAAGAAAAAAAGGAGAGGTGCTGCTGTCAGCCATTCAAACATGAGCTTGAAATATGCTTCCAAAATGGGAGTTGCAAATTTGACAAATATATTAAGTGTAATGGAAAGTACAGAAAATACTTTGATGCCCCCCCCCCAAAATAAAATACTTTGAAGGTGATAAGATTGCTTTGTAAAAAAAGTTAATTACATAGTTTTTTGGGGGGTGGGGGATAAATTCTGGTTTTGGGGGGGTACCTCCTCAAATAATCCTCAGTGTCCTGTTTTGCTTTTTCTTCTCTAGAGAACCCTCCCTAACACAGCTGTCAACCAACAAGGTTTACAATTCAGTTACTATGGTATACTGTTATTAGTAATTACATATACAATTCACTGCTAACTTTGGAGTCCAGAAGTTTCTATGCAAATAACAGATGTGTGTCATGATCAATACCTAATTATGTCACCTCTTTCAAACACTTTTGGTGGTCACTGCACACCTGTCATTTAGTTCTTGCAGAGACAGTGTGTTAGTCTGGGTAGACGAGAGAACAAATCCATAGACAATATGTGTATAAGAAAGAGGTTTATATACAAGAGCAATTGAATATTGAGGAGACATCCCAGTCCAGTCCAAGGTCAAATGGCCGATAGTAGCTCAACAGTCCGATATCAATCTATAAAGTCTTCTTCAGACTCATGAAGCACATGCAATTACACAGGGACAATCACAGGCCAGTGGGCGCAGTCTTGAGTATCCAGTGGTGGTAGAAGCATCTTAGCGCAGGCAGGGGTCTCTCTGTGGCTTCCCAAGCATCTCAGCACTGGCAGGAGTCTTTACGAAGATTTTCCAGCTTCAGAGGTCTGGTTCCATCAGGGTAAACACTCGTGGCTTCTTCTCCGGGATGTCTCACAGGGTGTCAGCCTTGTGTCTTGTCAGTAGAGCATCTCCAAGGGACTGAGTAGTGAGTCTCTCACTTCCAAGGGGAAAATATGGCCAGATTTCCCAGAATTCTCAGGAGAAAGGAATCCCACACAGAGATGTCAGGTTAGGCTTCACCCCTATACATTTTTTTCTCTTTAAAAATCATTTTATTGGGGGCTTGTACAACTCTTATTATAATCCATACATCCATCGTGTCAAGCACATTTGTACACTTGTTGCCATCGTTTAAAATTCTTTTCTTAAAAAGATTTCTTTTCCTTTATCAGGAGTTGTTGGTATCAGCTTTTTATTTTTCCCCCTACACTCTTAATCCTCAAACTGCCACCAAATTAGATGATTGCCACAGAGAGCAAAGGATATTGTTGTATGGTTCCTTTTCTCCACTAATAAACCCACCTGACTTTTAAAAGAAGCATCATTTAAAAGAGGAAATTGGTCAACAAAGATGAAAGTGCAACAATGACATGAAAAGTAAAATTCGAATTGAATGTACATGGAGGATAAAGGAAACAGTCGATAGGGGGACTGTTGACACTCACTCTCCAAGAGACTCTAGATATACAGCCAGAAGAACAGCAAGCACAAAGGATATGATTTTGGGAGCTGAGTCAATTTAGTAAGGATTATACTAAATCACCAATGTAATAAAATAATGCTCACTTATACAACAGGTAAGAGGCAAATGTTTTTCAAATTACTGCATTTTTATACGCAGAAAATGCCCCTTCTACATGTGTCCACCAACTGCTCTCCCCCCTGGAAAGCGTTTTGCAAGCACACTGTGCTACTTTTCTCACAGCAACATGTAAAAGAAAAAAAAAGGCATTGCATGCTTGGGAAAATACTTCCTCGGGGAAGGGAAAATTTGGCAAATTAACATTAAAAAGTTTATGTTATTTGTGTAAAACTATAACACTCTTGATATGTCTTTTAAGTTTTACAGAGAAATAAAGCACTCTAATTTTAATTTTGCTATTGTTTTAAAATGCAATACAATTTATAAGATAATTCAATAGCGAAAGAATATGTGTTTAACCAATGGCGCTAAAAGAATGTTAGACCCCCCAACCTCATCACATCTTCCAAATATCTTAATTCAAAATGAGTCAAAGATCTGAATGTAAGCGATAAAACTAAAAAACACAGTTGTAAATCTTTGTGACTTTAAACTACGTAATGTTTCTTAGATGTGACATTGAAAACATCAGCAAAGTGAAAATAGACAAATTGGATTTCAATATAACTAAAAACCTCTATGCTTCAAAGACACGATCAAAAAAGTGAAAACACAGCTCACAAAATGGGAGAAAACAGTTGTTAATCAAATACCTGATAAAGATGCAGCATCTAGAATAAAGGGCAAGTCAAAAAGCACTGCTATACAATCCTAGGAACTTTCATTTTTAAATTTGCCAAAAGGTCTCTTGACATAAACTCCATCCAGTCCAATCACTTCAGAAAGCAGTGTTTCCATGTCTCTTCCCCTTTCCCTTCCCCAAAGAATTCTGTGTTTTTTTGATTCCATGTCAAAATAGTAGTTTAGGAATCCTTGAGACATTCAAATCACATTTCTTTGAAATGTTCTGAGTTAGGGGAACATAAAGAAGTCTGAGTGGCTACAAACACGTTCAAACTTGACTTCTTTTGGAATAACCTCCGCATGTACGAACTGGAACCCTAACAGCACTCCTTCCCTAACCTCACATCTGGAGATTTCCAACTCAACAACAAAAAGATAAAGAATACAACTGAAAAGTGGACACACAAGGTGAACAGAAATTCCATTAAAGAAGATATACTAATGGCCAATAAGTACATGAAGAGATGCTCAAAATCAGTAGCTACTAGTGATGTATAAGTCAAAGCCACAATAAAATACTTCTTCATTCCCACCAGGGTTGTTTATAATTTTTAAAAAAGGAGTAAAAATGTGGAGCAATCGGAATCCAGATACATTGCTGGGGGGACTATAGAATAGTATAACCACTTTGGAAAAACGTTTGGTAGGTCCTCATTCTTAATGACCTGTAATCTCATTCTTAATAAAATGAAAACATATATCCATACAAAAACTTGTACATTAATTTTTAAAGCATTATTCACGATAACCCCAAAATGGAACATCTCAAATCTCCTTCAATTGATGAATAGGAAAATAAAATATGGTATATTAATGTAATTGAATATTACTTAATCATGAGGAATGAAGCACTCATACACATGACTTATGTACCTTGAAAACATTAAGCTAAACAAAAAAAGCCAAATACAAAGACCACATTTATATTAAATGGCAGGTAGGGGTAAATCTGTGAGACAGAAAGTGGACTAGTAGCTTCCAGGGACCCTGAAAAGGGGACAGGAAATGACTGCTAATGGATGGGAGGTTTATTTTGTTTGTTTGTTTGTTTGTTTTTGGGGCATCATTGACCTCTGGTGGTGGGAGCAGGAGGCCCAGCCTTGCTGCTGGATTTGAACCTCCAACCCAGTGGGCTGCAGTCCCGCGCACAACCACTATGCCACCAGGGCTCAGCCCTTTGTTTTTGTTTTTTTTTTGGAGGGGAGATTTATTTTGGTGGTGATGAACATTTTCTGAAATTAGATGCTCATGATGATTATATAACTTTTTTTAATATACGAAGGCCATGGTGAACATTACAGTATATTGATTTGATCTCATTAAAAAGGAGGATAAAATGAATTATTAAAATAAAGAATCATCCAAAGACAAAAATAAAAAACAAAAATAATGTGCATAAACAATATTAATGTCCTATAAATTCATTTTTCCATATCATTTACAACTGGTAGCAAGAGAGTTTTTAATCAAAAACATATTTCAGGGTTAAAGACAATTATATTTTTCTACTAATTATTGAGAGCTTTGTCTCATTTCAACTTAAGTCATCTGTATGGTCACAAAATACCATGCAAATCAAGGACTATCTACACAAGGTCAGAAAACCTCATTTGAAACACCTCTTGAGAAAATGTATAGCTACTCTAAGAAAAACATGATTTATAATTTAAAAGCAATTTGATTACCTACCTGTAATTCCTCTGCTGTAGAAACATCTAGCCCTGTTAAGTCTTGTATTCTCATATTAATTCGTGACACCACAGGATTTTCATAGCCAGACAACCAGGCACTAAAGAGCAAGAAAAGAATACTAGTTTTACTGAACATATAAAGACCAATAGATAAATTTCTAAAAACCCTAATACAGATAACTGTAAGCTTACAATTAAAAGCAGTCAGTTGATGTATTTGTTTAAAGTGACTTTTATTAATGATTTTTAATTTTTAGAATGTCTTATTTTACAGCTAGTACATGGAAATAAAAATATAATTACAATATAATTTACTATAGAATTTCTATGTAAATTGCTTAAGGCAAGAGACTTCACAAGTTCATAGAAAAATTCCAGTTTCTCCATTCAGTTTTTTCGTATCCTATTTGAAGCCCACACTTATAAGGAAGGTATTTAAGGCTACCAACATTAAAGGTTTAAAATTTAAAAATAAGCAAACACACACACACAAACTGGAAAAACTTGTTCTAAGTAGAATATAAGAACACAATGAGAATCATTAGCTAAATCTAAGTTAATGCTAACTTTTTTTAAAGAAAAACAAATTTCATGTTCTATCTACGTAAGCTTTTTTTGTTTTGCTTTGTTTTTCGGGCATCACTGCCTCCGGTGGTCGCAGGCGCTACCCAGCCCTGCTCCTGAGAGCCGCCTCTGGATTTGAACCACCAAGCCCGCGGGCCGCAGTCCCGCACTCAACCACTTCCGCCACCGGGGCTCAGCCCTACATAAGCTGTTAAAGGAACACAAAAAACATTTACTAGGATTGCTATCGCAAAAAAGGTGACCAACAACAAATGTTGGGGACGACGAGAAGAAACTGGAACCACCTTCGTATAAATGGTAAGGGATGTGTAAAATGGTGCGTCACTCTGGAAAGCAGTTCAGCATTTGCTCTAAAAGTTCAACTTAGAGTTACTACTTGACCAGCAATCTTACTCCTAAATGTCATAACTTATGACATTTTAAGAAATAAAATGTGACACGTCAATAAAATAGAATAGTATCCAGCTATTTAAAAAAGTAGTAATTTTATTGGGGGCGCGTAAGGCTCTTTTCGCAATCCATCCATCCATTGTATTAAGCACATTTGTATACATGTTGCCATCATTTTTCAAATATTTTTCTTTCTACTTGAACCCTTGGTATTGGTTCATTTTTTCCACTCCGCCTTCTCTCCTTTTTTGGTACTTTAGACTTTTTTTCCCCATGTCTTAACACTGTCCAATGTCTCCCTTCACCCACTTTTCTGTTGTCCGTGCTGCTGGGCGGGGGCTGTATGTAGATCATTATGATTGGTTCTCCCCTTTTCCCCCACCTTCCCCTTGCCCTCCTAGTATCACTATTCTTGGTTCTGAGGGGTTTATCTGCCCTGGATACATGCTCTGGTCTAGCCAGATTTGTAAGGAAGAACTAGAGTCATGAGTGTGGGGGTGGTAGGGGTGGGGAGCATTTAGGAACTAGAGGAAATTTAAAGGTTTCATAGCTGCTATACTGCACCAACTGGTTTGTCAGTATCCATCTATTAAGAGTAATGCAGTCCTGACACGTGCTGCAACATAGTTGAACCTTGAAAAGATCCCGTTAAATAAATGAAAATACACAAGCTCTTGTACGGTAACGTGCTGTTTATATGGAATATCCACAGTAGGCTAATCCAAAGAGAGAGAAAATTGATTAGTGGCTGCTGTGGGTGGTGCTGAGTGTAATGGGGAGCAACTGTAATAGGTATGAGAGATTTCTTTCTAATAGGTGTGATAAAAATGTTCTGGAATTAAGGTAATTAATGGTAGTGGATGAACCACCAAAAAAATCCCCAAACCTCTGAACTGGACACTTTAAAAGAGTGAATTTTATTACATAATAAGCTAATGAGAAATTCAACCGTGTCCCCTTTACTTATGTTTTCTTCATGCTTCCTCCTATCAAGCTTTGATTCCATGACTTACCATTTCAATTTGGCTAATAGTGTACACACATCTGTCTTTTCTCTGAGCTGAGATTTGAGTCACTGAGTCTTGTTGAAGGAGAACCACCAACTTTAAGCCTTCACTCTAGCTTATGCCTTCTTTCATTACCTATAAATCTCTGAACCACAACCCACCTCAGTCTCCCTCTCATGAGAAACAGAAGCCACACCATTACCTTCACTTGTGGCTGTTTCTTTTCGTTCTTTCACACTAGTTCCAACAGAAATTACTTAGGAAAATTCTGTCTTAGACTCCATTTTATCTCTGGCTATTTTCAGTTAACAATAAATCATTGATTGTCTCTCATATATTCAATTTCCCTCTATAAATAATTCTTTCCACTATTTTAAACTGGACTTGAGTGTCTCTGGGAATCCCTAGGTGGTGCAGGTTATTACACTTGCCTCCCCAATGAAAGTTAGAGATCGTAGTTCATTTAGAGGCACCTGGGAAGAAAGACCTGGCGGTCTACTCACAAAAAAAGTCTGCCACTGAGAATCCTAAAGAGCACAATTCTACTTTGATACATGTAAGATCCCCTCATGGACAACTGTTCATCTCTCCCATAAAACAATACATTTCAAGATTCTGTTCCTTAACTCTGATCTCACTTCAGCTACCAACCTTTATCCCTTCCTCTCCAAGTCCACCTTTTCACCTTTTCCTCACTTCTCAACTCATTCCAATCTAATTTTAAATGCCTTATCAATTCATCAAAATAGCTTTTACTCCTACCATCTATAACCCTACCATGCCCCTAAGTCTAAGGACATTTTACAATTCTCATCTGTTAGTCCTGCATTGCCACGTCTCACTACCACAGCTACACACAGTGGCCTCTTCTGTCAGAAGCAAGATGTTGGTTAAACATCCAATGCCATTCTTATGCAGGGTAATTCTTATGCTCCCCTTCCTGTCTCCTCTATAAGCCTCAAAGTAGCTCCTGTGCAGAATGCTTAAAATACCAACTTGTGGCTCTCTAGAAGGGGAAGCAAAAAAGAAGTAGGACCTCGACAAGATGGATTGACACAGGGCTGGAAAAGGGTCTCAAACCTAAGAACAATCGTAGGGTTTCATTCTGTTGTATACAGCGTCCTTATGAATCAGAATGAGTCGACTGCACCTAACCACTCTCTCTAAAGAACGCCAATACACCTTCATTGCAATTATCCGTCTCCTAAACTTCTAAAACCACGTGTTCTAAGTGGTCTGCTTTCATGCCTGACCAATGAAGGTCCCGTTCATATTTATTTTATTACCTATACTGTTTCAGTAGTGGGTCTTTCAGACCAGAGATCTCTCTCTCTGGATCATCTGTTGCAGGTCACCTGCTCCATTCTCATATGTCACAGGGATCTGAATCAAACCCCATTCAGTTGGGAATTTTCTTCAGCCTATTTGCTCGAGAGACTGTGGTCTTACTAGCATTTTTCTTTTTTCCCAATGTGTCTGCTGTACTATTTCATATTTGATTTAATGTAAGGAAATAAAATATAAGGCAATCCATCAGATAAGCAATCAGGTTAGTGGTATCTTCAACATAACATTATCACATGACTTTGGTGAGTTCTGACAAAACCACAATTCCCCTGCTACATGCTACAACAGGAATCAGCTTGTGGCAGAAAAAGCAAAGGAAAGCTTGCAACTGTATCCCCAAGCATCCTGAGCTTCCAACCTGCAAGAATCTTGGGACAAGGAACTGTAGGCAAACTAAAATGAGTCACAGAGAGGTCACCTAAGCACACATGTAGGTGGAAAAGGCAGTTGACCCTAACGTTGTGTTTTTTAACACTATGTACTCTTCTTTTGTAGAATCGTATTAATAATTTTATATTATTTATGTGATTAAGAGATCTTTATTTGACTACTAGATATAAACACATCAATTCTGTCAGTTGTTGCTCACCAGGATATCCAGAGAACGTGGAACATAGTAAACGCTCAGTCACTGCTTGCTGAAGAAAGAACTCATCTTTTCATACTGGCTAATTCTAGTTGATAAATACAGGAAGAACTCATTTCTTCCAATTCTGACCAAGTCCTGGTAGAACTAATCTGATTTGTCAATGTAATCATCTTTTCTGTTTATAATAAGTCAACAGTTTTTTTTAACTTTATGAGCAACCAATTAGTGTCTTGACTTTTATAGGTAATTGAGTGAGGGGTGCAAGTGGATGCTAACCTAGAGGCTGATAGTTTAAAACCCACCCAGCAGCACCAGTGAAGAAATGAGCTAGTGAACTGCTTCCAAAGATTCCAAACCATGGCCAAGGAATCAATTAAAACGTTTAACAACCTTATACAACAGGGTACAACTACCAGACAGGGCTTCCAAGACTGGAATCTGCACAAACACAGATGGTTCCATCTTTCATGGGACTGCTGGTGAATTCGAACCACTGATCTTCGAGTGAGCAGCTGAGCACTTAACCTATAAGGCGCCAGGGCTCCTCTAAAAAGATGACAGCCGGGCTGAGCCCCGGCAGCATAGCGGTTGTGCGCGGGACTGCGGCCCACTGGGATGGAGGTTCAATTCCAGCAGAGGCTCCACAGGAGCAAAGGTTGGGCCTCCTACTCCCACCACCAGAGGGCAGTGATGCCCTCCCCCCAAAAAAAGATGACAGCCAGGAAAACCTCATGAGAGCCCCACACCCATCTGCAGAGTACCTAGTCAAACTAAGCTGCTGGCAGATCCCTGCTAACCAGTCTCAAACAGCTTTACTATCAGAGAGCATTACAATCATGAGTAGCCAGGACTGAACTGAAATTTCTGCAGGTACAAGTATTTCTTGCTTGTTCCATGACAAAAATTTCTACCATGGCTTTTAAAATACTGGTGGGCTTTTCTTTCTTACTCATTACTCGTATTATCTTTTATTATTATTAATTTATCATTACCACTTAATTTTGTTTCTGTTGAGTTTTCCAGTTTGCGAATCATAAAAGGAATAGATGCATCGAGATTAGACTGATGCAAGGGACACAGTGTGGGACTTTTACCTGATCTGACCCTACCACACCAAGGCTTAACACCAAGGGAGTGCAACAGAACAGCAAGGGAGCAGAGCAAGAAAGTCCTGAGGGAATACCAAAAACAGACTTTGGGACCAAAGTGTGGCACCCCATCAGACTTGACTGGATAACACTCCTGAAAGGTCGACAGACCTTGAACTATGAAGAAAAAAAAAAGGTAAGTGCTGATGCAACGGCTTATAGGGGAGATAGGGGTAGGAGGGAGGGTGCGGGGGCTGTGAAAGAATAAGGAGGGGGGCGGGGAGCACTGGAACTTCCAGTGATTACTCAACTCATTTTAAAAGATTTAGCCGTGAGAAAAAGAAAATGTCCTCAAATTGATTAGGGTACAATTCTTCTTGATATGAGTAAACTGTTGAATTTTCTGATATGTGGATTAAATGCCAATGAAACTATAAAAAGAAACAATTCTGGGCTGAGCCCTGGTGGCGTAGTGGTTGAGTGCGGGACTGCAGCCCACTGGCTTGGTGGTTCAAATCCAGCAGCAACTCTCTAGGAGCAAGGCTGGGCCTCCCACTCCCACCAGGGGGCAGTGATGCCCACAAAAAAAGAAAAGAAAAGAAACAATTCTACTGTGCCACACTGGGCCACCAGGAGTCAAGGGCTGACTCGACAGCAGCTAATAAATAATACGAGATTGGCAAGCGTTCTAACACAGCTCCAAACAAAACACAGCTGATGAAGACAAGTGTCTCCCCTTCTGCCCTGGAAACGCCAACCACAAAGAATCTGGCCTTCCACTTCTAATATCTTCCACTTCCCTCCCTATCACCAAATTTGAATATCGATTCTTGTGCTTTAGTGAAAGAACTGTCCTTCAGCCTTGCAGAGGCTGACTGCTATCTATTCTTTTGAACCCTGGTGGCTGTGACTCATGACTTCAATAATTCAAAGCCACCAGCTGCTCAGAGGGTGAAAAGGGGGCTTCTACTCCTGTAAAGAGTTACAGTCTAGGAAACTCACAGGCAGTTCTACCTGGTCCTATAGGGATGCTATGAATTGACATCTACTTGATGGCATTGGATTTGATTTTATGGCTTTACGAACTTTACAAGCCTTTTAATTCCACACAGTATTGCCTCTTTTTATTTTAAATCTCCTTCTGGCCAATGTTTACATACTCTGCAGCCTGAAATATCCTGTCAACCTAGGAAAACACCTCCATTCTTACCATTCTAGCAACTTACCACCAGTTCAATCCCCTACCTCCATTTTCCACATACACTTTCCATTCTGTTAACCCTGGTGGCATCTTTCCAATTCACTACATACAGTTGAATCTCTTAGCTTTTAAAAGCTCTTCTTTTTCTCTCTCTTTAATATTTGATCAAGTCCTGGAATGACTGTGAAGGTCTATCAGCATATTATTTGTCAAAATTACAATTTCTCCATATCACAAATAAGCAACAAAAATTTCTGTACTCATATTTTGTGTACTAATATAACTATAAAATAAATCCTAGTTGTAGACTTGCTAGATAGGATAAATGGATAAATGATGTCAAACCACCCTCTAAAAGTTAGTGATTTATATGAGTACTCACTTAATAAAATTCTTGTCAGTCTCAATCTCTTATTTTTGCCACATCTGAGAGGGTAAATTATTTTGTTTTAATTTGCATTTCTTGTTAAGTCATAAAATATGTAATTAGAGGTTTAGAGCTGGGATCCTCAAACTACAGCCCATGGACCACATGCAGCCCGCTGAGGACATTTATCTGGCCGGCTGGGTGTTTTTCCTACTGTTGCTGTCCTGCTTAGCAGCCGACTCAACCCGAGTCCACAGTGAATTTGTTCAGTTTTTTGGTTTTTTTTTAACTGTAGTCTGACCTTCCAATGGTCTGAGGGACAATGAACTGACCCCCTGTTTAGAAAGTTTGAGAATCCCTGGTTTAGGCCTTAGGACTTAAATCCAATGATGACTGCAGTTTAGAAACAAAACAAAACTTGTTATCTTACTTGTGGTTCTGGTCTAGCCACTAAAGAGCAAAATGAATTCTGCTGATGCTAGCTAGAGAAGTTATTTCATTTTTACTTTCATATGAAAACTTTTCCATAACTAGAACTCCATTTGCTTAAAATATTTTATTTATCTGGATCCTACTCAAATGAACGAACATCATTATTCTGAGCTATCTTCAATAACACTGTAAATCTATCATGTACTTTTAAGAATTCAGCCCTAAGTTTCCGTTGTGTTAATATACTAAAATCTTACAAGTCTTATTCCTGTTTAAATAATCAAAAATAAAGATTTATTTTATGGCTGAGCTCTGGTGGCGTAGTGGTTCAAATCCAGCAGCAGCTCTCCAGGAGCAAGGCTGGGCTTCCTACTCCCACTAGGGCAGTGATGCCAAAAAAAAAAAAAAAAAGATTTTAGTTGTCAATGCTTTGACTGGATTAGATTTAAAGTCATAGCATCTACCTTTCTATGAAAAATCATTTGAAGAACATTTCATCTTTTGTATAACTATAATAGAAAAAAAGGCAAACTAAATTATGCAATGTTTTCTCTATAAACACAATTTAGTTTCAGAAGAAAAAAAGAGAAGTTTATATAGGTCCCATTTTCCCATTAATAACTTGATAGGTAAAATATGACCCTTTTGATCTTAATAACAGAAACACAAGATAATGGTTGAATTTTTCTTTTCTGACTAGATTTTTGAGCTGTGTTTTAACCTATTTTGGGTCACTCTATCTCTTTATTGATTCGTTTTTTATTGTGGTAAATATATATTATAACATTTTCAACTTCAATACCTTTTTTGTTTGTTTTGTTTTGTTTTTTTTTGGGGGGGGCATCACTGCCCTCTGGTGGTCGTGGGAGCTACCCAGTGCTGCTCCTTAGAGCCACCGCTGGATTTGAACTGCCAAGCCCATGGGCCACAGTCCCGCCCTCAACCACTTAAACCACCGGGGCTCAGTTCCTCAATAACTTTTACATGTACTGTTCACTGACATTAATTACATTCTCATTAAGCAGCCAAATTATTCCACCATCATTAACAAGAACCCATACTTACCAGCCCTAGTAATTGTCAATAAACTTTAGTCTTTACACATTAGTCCATTTCATGTAAGTGGGATCATGTAACATTTTTCCTTTCGTATCTGACTTTTATGATCAGTTAATATATTCAAAGTTTACCTACATTAGAGCATATATGAGCATTTTCTTGTTATAAATGAGTAACATGTCATTATTATATATATAATACATCTTGCTTATATTTAGGCTTTTCCATCCATTGAGTTGTAATAAGTGCTGTGATGAGTATTGGGCCACGTTTGTGTTTTCAGTTCTATACCCATGATATTCAACACTGGGACTACTGGTATTGTTCTTTTAACATATGATTTAAAATATAAATATACAAACATGTCACTGGAATGTTTTATTTGAAAAGGGAATAACATTCTCGCACTGTATGTTTATATTTCTAATACATTAACAACAACTAAGGAATGCTCAAGTAAACAAGTCCAGAATATCATTTTGGAGGCTATGAACATTGTTTAAAAATCCTTCTAAAGGTGTCAGTGGTATAATTTGAATTGCTATCCCTACCTTCTTCTCTCCCAACATATAAATGAAAAGTAACATTTAAAATCAGCTAATAAAACTATCATCTGTATTTGTTCATATTTAACTTTTTTTTTTTTGGGGGGGGGGGGGCATCACTGCTCTCTGGCAGTGGGAGTAGGAGGCCCAGCCCCACTGCTGGAATTGAACCTCCGTCCCAGTGGGCCGCAGTCCCGCGCAAACACTATGCCACCGGGGCTCAGCCCCATATTTAACATTTAAACATAAAAGTAATCCTTGTTTTTTTGGTTCTGTCTTAAAGCAGAAGATAATTCAGGGTTCATAATGTCAGTTACAAAGAACAAAACTTCAGTTCTAGGGTTGGACAGTGAACAAAAGGCTCATCACAAAGAATGAGGGGCTCATCCAGTCCTTTCTCTTCGAGGTGGAGCAATAAGGCAATCACACCACTGCTCTGTCCATTCCAGGTATCTTAGAGTTAGGACCACTGTGCAGCCAGGAGACAGTCACAAGGCTAAAAGTCATGCCAGCTTAAAACTAGAAATCACTAAAGGTATCCAATTTTAGATATTACAAGGAAGTTATATTATTTTTGCTCCCTTTGAATATGGGTAAATTAAGTCCTAAGTGGAATAAAGTATATATTTCAAAATCCGTACTTTAGAGAAAAAGTTGAAAAACATTTTTTAAGAAAGCACACCAGAGTCACACAGATTTCTTGATCATTCTAAACAGTGCTATTTACTTGCATGTACCACATTATTTAGCTGACTTTAACTGAACTATATAAACTCACATAATTAAAACACTTTTTCAGAAAACATATCTGTCCACTTTTCAAAAATTGAAACTTTTATCTGTTGATAATGGCCAAAATTAAGTTTCTCCATTAACAAAAGTATAGTACATGTCCATATTTTTTATTGTTTTATTTCATTATGTTTTCATGTAGAAAAACAAGTGTTCACAATGATCAATAACATATATATAAATATCTAAGAATTTTTAAACAGGAAAAGATTTCTATGCATATTTTGCTCAAAGAAAATTCTATTTAGTGATGCCACCAAAAAAAAAAAAAAAAAAGACAATTCTATTTGCTGTACTACTGAAACAAGCAATTTTCCACTTCCACAGAAAATGAAGAAATCACTTAGCAATTTCTCAAAATTATAGACACTTAAAATTCCCTTCTGACCCTCTCAAAATACAGATGTTCCCAGAGTAAGAGATTAGATTATTACTAACATCAGAACATGTAAGTTCTCTCTCCTGTTTACAAGAAGCCTTTGTCAGAGGTATATCTTACTAAGAAAATTTTAAAATGTTTTTTTTTTCATTTGTAAGAGCCTTCAAAATTTAAGAAGTATAAAAACAGTAACAATTTATGACTAATTAAAATATTAAATATATTGAACCTTCTATAAGCAAAAATCTTTAACAATTAAGATCTCGTTTTCAAAATGCGTATTACTTTTTAAATTGCTCTTGAAATTTTTGCTCTTAAAAATAAAGATTAATTGGGCTGAGCCCCAGTGGTGTACTGATTGTGCATGGGACTGCGGCCCACTGGGATGGAGGTTCAATTCCAGCAGTGGCTCCACAGGAGCAAAGGCTGGGCCTCCTACTCCCACCACCAGAGGGCAGTGATGCCCAAAAAACAAAAAAACAAAACAAAACAAAAACATTAATCTTACTGTGCTACAGAATTTGATTTTTACTAGGTCATTTTAAACACACACACACAAGCACACACACACTGTATCCGCTGTCAAAACTAAATGAGTTTATTCTAGAGCTATTCAGAATCTTTTTCAGTATTTCTAATGGTGATTTTGAACTGCTGACCCACAGCTAGACAGACTACAATGTCATCAGAGCTTTTGACATCTTGGAGGGACTCCTTTGAAGTGTTGAGTTTGGGACACAAAGAGAAGTCTGAAGAGACTGCAGGGCAGTTGGGGTAAAGTTTCTCAATATTCTTTTTTTGGGGGGGGGGGGGCCATCATTCTCAATATTCTTACAGGGCAGCCCATGCTACTCTGAAAGAATAAGCAAGTGCATTGTCATAATGAAAAAAATTCCTCTGTGAAGTTTTCTTGACCTTTTTCTCACCAGTGTAGTTTTTAATTTTCTTAAAACTTCTTCATGAGACCTTGTGATTATACTGTGTATTTTAAGAAAGTCTATCAAGATAACCCTTTGAGATCCCCCCAAATCAGTCACTACAATCTTCTGAGCTGACTTCTCTGCCTTAAATTTAACTGGCCTAGCAGATCTCCTCAGAAGTCAGTTTTGAGTGGATCTTTTTCTTTAATATATATATATATATATATATATATATATATATGTGTGTGTGTGTGTGTGTGTGTGTGTGTGTGTGTGTTCCCCCAATAAAATGATTTATTGAAAAAAAAAAAAGAAAAAGGAGGGGAAAAGAGGAGCTTATACCAAGGGGCCCAGTTGAAAACATTTTTGAAATGAAGATGGCAACAAATGAAGATGTGTACAAATACGCTTGATACAATGACGTATGGAATGTTTTAAGAGCTTTAAGAACTGCCAATAAAATCACTGAAAAAAAATATGTTGATTCTGACTCATGGCAAACCATGTGTGTCAGAGCAGATCTGTGCTCCCTATTGTGAGTGTTACAGAGTGGGTTTCGACACACAGCAACCCCATGGAGAACAGAACGGAACGCTGCCTCGCCCTGTGCCGTCCGAACAACTGTTCTCGTGTTTGAGCTCACTGCTATGGCGACTGAGTCACTGCACCTTCCTTGAAGGCTTCCTCTACATGACCAGGAGCCCTGGCACAGTGGACTAATCATTGGTCACTACGAGACAGCACAGCCAATGGCACTGGATTGGGGTTGTGAATTCTCTATTAGCTAGCCTGATGTCTTTTCCAGGGACTGGTCTCTCTTGATTACCTGCTCAATGTACATGAGATGAAGTCTCTACAATGGTCCTTTTTTTATTTTGCTTTGCTTTTTGGGCATCACTGCCCTCTGGTGGTGAGAGTAGGAGGCCCAGCCTTTGTTCCTGTGGAGCCGCTGCTGGAATTGAACCTCCATCCCAGTGAGCCGCAGTCCTGCGCACAACCACTATGCCACTGGGGCTCAGTTTTTTGGTTTTTTTTTTTTGAAGGTACCCCAACAACACTAAGACAAATGATTTACAGAGAGAACTTATCTGCATCTGTCCACTAATCAAAGAGACATGTTTAAATACTGTATTTTCCATACCTTAAGACACACTTTTTTCCCCCAGAGTGGGGGGAAAACAAGGGTATGTCTTACAGTCCGAAGGTGTGGTACCCAGAATACTTCAGTATACGGGTACCATTTGGTTCAGAATATTTTTTTTTCTTATTTTCCTGCTCTAATAATTAGGCGTGCCTTATAAAGGGTCAGATGTGTCTTATGGTTCGAAAAATATGGCATATTTTGTTTAGAATAAACTCATATATGTATGAACTGCATGGATTTATCCATGTATATGTACAGATTTTACAAAAAAATTACTGTAAGTCAGGAGGTTCATGAAATGTGTTTTATACAATTAAACACATTTTAGACAATCACAATCTTTTTGTCAGAAAAAACTGCTTACAACGATACAATAATGTCTAATAAAATATGTTAACAACTTAATTTTTGTTTTTGGGCATCACTGCCCTCTGGTGGTCATGGGAGCTACCCCGCACTGCTCCTGAAAGCCGCCGCTAGATTTGAACCACCAAACCTGCGGGCCGCAGCCCCGCACTCAACCACTTGCACCACCAGGGCTCAGCCCAACAACTTAATTTTTAAAAATAAAAAAGGCGAGAGGCTCTTTCAGACATGAATGAGATGCTGTAATACTATACAAAACTGTCTTAAACTTAAAATTACCAAGTCAGCTCACAGATACTGTAAATCATGTCTCAAAACATGTCTGCCATAACACAGAGGGCAAATTAGACCTTCTTCTGGAAGGGACTTTGGCAATTTCTCCTACTTTGATAGGAGAATACAACTTCAGAGAACAATCAGGACTTGGGGGGGCCTCAGCAAGTATTCTATAACCCAGCAAATTAATGCTAGAAAAATCTCTCTCACTGCCCTCCTAACCCATGCCTGTTTATTGACCCACCATAAAAAGATATGCACAGACATGCCATCAAATACCTATAACTAATGGACTGGGTCCTAGGAACCAGGTTAGAGGTTTTGTGGAAATGCGACTCTCCAAAAAAGGAGATGGCCCAAATATGACTAAAATTCTCTCCATAACTCCCTTACCTCTTAGATACTCTGTACTGTGCTGTGGTCAACTTCCCAGTTTCAGGGTCATGTACTGTAGCTCGGCTCAGCTACGAAAAGAAAAAAAGAGAAAGGACAAGGACTTACTCCAGTAGCAGGCAATTTTGGTTTTCGTTTTGGTTTTGTTTTGTTTTTGTTACTGTTGCTGTTACTCATTTTGTTTTGCCAAGCCACAGGTGATTGGAAGGGTTCAGATTGGTCTGTATGGTGTGTACTGGATTAAAATTAGCACAATTAGAAAGTAGGCAAAAAAAACAGCCACTTCCACATCGAGAGAAATGGGTTGACAGATTTTTGTTGCAGATCTATTGTCCTTTCACTTTTTTAAAAAAAAAATCACTTGAAGCTGAATGTAAATGACTTAAAGCACTGGGTTTCACAGGAGTTTTCTCAGAATCTAGAAGTCTAATCTTCTTTAAATAACTTTAGGAAAATAATTCATAGTCTCCTACATTCATTTATAAAAATTTTAAAAATACCTCACTGAGATAAAATTTCTTTAAATTCATTCTGGTAAAGTAAAAGGCAACCAAATCCATAAGTAATAGTATTTGGAATGCTGAACTCAGAATCATAACCCTATCCTTTCTATTGTCAAGTTTTGACACAGCAAGGAGTTTTTATTGTGACTTTATTTTTTAAAATAAAAATCTTCAACAGGAGAAAAATAGATTACTCCAAAAGGACATCAACAATGTCAAAACAATCACCATGAAAGATGTTGTGAATTTACTGCAACATTATGAATGCACTAAAAACTGCACCAACTAAGATTACTTCCAGATTAATCTTTCTTCGTGGGAAGAAAAAAGGACAAAAAAAACCAATATTAGGCCATTTCTTGGATATCTTATATCTGCTCTAAAGGAAAAAGTTAAAGAAACATACAGCATAACTGACTTCCTAAAAATAGCCAATTAAAGAGAAAAACAGAACTTCTAGTTAAAGAGAAAGACCTGTGAAACGCAAAGCGCTTGTGCAAGTCTATACAAATGGTGGTGACTGGAGCAGGAGACTGAAAATGACCCTGACCTAAATCCCAAAAATGATTAATTCCTGGAAGGTGTACAAAACTCTCATTAGAGGACAAAATATGCAGCATCCACATCTCTTACCTTTTGCTAATTCTGTAATGTACCGTCTCCAAGTCTCCTGTTATTGGGTTTGAAATGGTGGCTCGCCTCAGCTGTGAAGCCAACCATCAAAATAGTTGCATTACAAAACAAAAACATTAACCACATTTATCCAACCAGTCAGAATTTGGTCTTTTAATAAACAAGGCTGGAAAGAGAAAGTAACTCCATATACTCCCAGTCACCTTGTGTTGATCTTCAAAAACCAGATGGCTCATATATTTAGAAAAAACTATTTTTGCTGCTTTGAAGAGATGGAATATACATAAGCACGAGAAAATGGAAATTAATCCCCTTATCCCAAAAGTTAGAAAGTGTGATGATTAGGAAAGTAATTGTCTTCAATTAGAAATTTAATTTATCAATAGAGAATAGCAATAAACCCTTGGCTGGCAGAGTAGATTACGGGTTGGGCTGCTAACCTCACGGTCAACAGCTGACAAGCGCCAACTGATCTGCCGGGAGACTGTTTTCTCTGAAAAAGATTCAGTCTCAGAAACGCACCGGGGCAGTTCCACCCTGTCCAGGCAGACCCTGAGTCCGAATCAATTCAATGGTGGTGAGTGGCGTTTTTGTTTTTTGTTTGTTTTGCTTTTGGGTTTTATTTGTAGTCAATGACTTATTACAGAGACTTTGATTCTAATTTTCTTAGTGAAGAAACTGTTTGCAAGATTGTTGTACAAAATGCATCTATCCTTCAAGATATCCATTCAGTAATATATACTGAACATTAAGTAAAATAATTTTGGATGAAACACAAAGATGAAAAAGACTGGTAGGTTTTATAAACAATAAAGACAATAACAGAGATGATAGTCAAGATGATTTTAAAACTTGTTTTTTATCTCAATGGAAAGATGATTCTGAAGTTTAAAAAAAGGGTGCAACATTTTAATTGTGGTTGGATTAATAAAAATCAAGCTAAAATGAAGCACCCTTTTTGAAGACTGAGGCCTCCAAGTCCACAGAAGACTGGATCTTCAAGCTGAAATTCTTCATGAAGAGTCCACCTAGGCATTTTGGCTTTCTAGGTTTAATGACCACAAGTAATGGGCTGAAATAGAAACCAAAAAAGGTACCGGAATATGATGCAATTATAAATAGCAGGTGCGGAGACTTGATCAGAAAAAATAAATAAAATAAAATAAATAGCAGGTGCTTTATAAGTATTTTCTACAACAGCATCCAAATGTATTATACCAGTCTTTTCATTTACAATGTAATCTTTGTTTGATTGAAAAAGTCCCAACTTGAAATCCAACAAAATGTAACAACAAAAATCTAACTTTATTTTGTAGTACTTATCAGATAATTTAATCTTTATGTTACAAATGAAAGGAGTCAATCAGCCATTCAGCTCTCCTTTTGTTTTTGTAAATAAAGTTTTATTAGAATATAGCCACACTCACTTATGTACTCTCTATTGTTACTTTTGCCTTACAACTTCAGAGGTGAGAGGTTGTAACAAAACCGCGTGGTTTGTAAAGTCTAAAAAAATATTTACCATTTGGCCCTTTGCAAAACAGTTTGCCAAATCCTGTGTTGTAAGGGACCAAAAGTGTGCTTCATACTTCATTAACAATCTCCTTATGAAGGTAATGGCAGTTTGTACGCGACCATCAATAACACCGAACAAGTTTTTTTTTTCTTTTTTGGTATCACTGCCCTCTGGTGGGAGTGAGAGCCCCAGCCTTGCTGCTGGAGAGCTGCTGCTGGATTTGAACTGCCAAGCCAGTGGGCCGCAGTCCCACACTCAAACCACTACGCCACCGGGGCTCAGCTCCCGAACAAGTTTTAAGAACAGGTTGACAGGAAGAAAGGCAAGTGTATAAAAATTACATACCTATTTTCAAAAAAAGAGGAATTTCTTAAAAACTAAATGCATATAATTGAGTTTATATTAAATTCTTTTTCTTATTAAGGTAAGTGGCATGGATTGATATCAGATCACTATGCAGTCAATATTTCAAATGAGCACTATGCTTTTGCCTAAATAATTATCCTCCTAGTAATAATATGACTAAAAGGGAATAGAAATACTTAAAATGTCCTTCAGATAAAAATACGTATGAAAATATTATGACATTAATTAGTCTATGAGATTCCAAGATTCCACATGTATAGAAAAGTTGTCAGAACGATGCTGAAGCAGACTTAAGGTGTAAACATAAATATCATCTATGATTTTCGTAAGTAAATGCTTCAAGTCCCAGCTGTAGGTTTTGTTACTGTGCACTGTCAATATACTAAAAAAAAAGCGGCAGTAAGTAGAGCTGTGCTCCTTCTAACCTATCATGTTGACACAAAATTTAGAAAACTATTTGTGGAGTTACTGCTGTATTAGTTATTTCTGTAATGTTGGAGGGAAAAAAGGCCCTATTATATCAATTCAGTAAACTGAGGTACAGAAGAAAAAGTTATTTACCCTTGGTTTTGCTAGATCTTTGACAACTTCAATTTCTGCATCAGAAATTATGTCATGGAAACGAACAATACGAGGTTTATCCCACTCATCCTCCTGCTTGACTGGGGCAAGAATAAATTTAGGATTTCGGTTTCCGTCATGGTACCGGCAAAAGAGTTTTTTCTGTCTCCGAGGAGTCTAAACATAAAGAAAAATAATGAGTATTTTTAATAAATAAGATCTTCTAGATTTTTAGCTGTATTAAGATTTTTTTCCTTTATCCACTAGCAAGAAGTTAACTTTTTCCAACAGATTTACTGGCATATAATTCACATCATATAATTCAATAATTCAATCACATCAAGTAAAGTTAAACAAGCATCACCACAATGAGTTTTACAACTTTTTCTTCATTCTTGTGCTCATCAATATTAGCTATTCATTTCCCAACCTCCACACCCCCAAGGAACCATTAATTCAGTCACTATCTCAATAGATTTATCTATCCTGGATTTCATACAGAAAAACACTTTAAACAAAAGGTTTTTTTCAAATATCTATGTATTATATTAACTAAATAAATATTTCATTGCTGATTCTTTCTTAAGAAAGTAATTACATGTACAGCATAAAAAATATTCTTATTTAACTATTAGGTAACATACTAAAACAACAATTTCTTACATACTTTATCCTCTATTAGTTTATTTACCTGGTCAAATACACACTTTATATTTTAAAAAAGGGAGATTTTATATGATGAAATTAATTTATCCTGAGTTAAAAAAAACTTTTGATCTTAAGCAGAGTTGACATGTATTAGCAGATTTGTTTTATATTTGCTTTTTCTATTTGACTAAAAGTTACTGTTCTTTAAGAGCTGTTAAGAGCAGTAAAAAAAAATCTGTTTCTATTGAAAACTGAATACTAACTAAATACTTGATAATACCATTGAATTGGTGTGATGATGGCACTTTTTGATTACTTTTAAATTAAGAACCTTTGACTTCATAAGAAACATTTCAAATGACATTTCTTAAATGTTTGGGTCTATCAAAGTACTATTTTTGTATTTATTTACATATTATGATTAATTCTCAAAGCAAAAGCAAGAACATTCCACCAGAACTCCAGGAGCCCAGTTATCAAAATTATCAACATAGTTACGATGTTATTAGTTACTGGACTTTAGTCAGTGAATACTTTTTGTTTTTTGCATCACTGCCCTCTGGTGGCCGTGGGAGCTACCCAGCGCTGCTCCTGAGAGCTGCCATTGGACTTGAACCGCCAAGCCGGTGGGCCACAGTCCTGCACTCAATCACTTATGCCACCAGGGCTCAGCCCTCAGTTAGTACTTTTATAGTTAATCAGTATCAAAACCTAAATTCCAGTGTCAGTTTATTGAAACCCAAAATACGAAACCTTCCACTACCACTGAGGCAGCTCCATCTCACAGGGTCCCCAGAGAGTCTGAAGATCTTCATGAGAGCTGACAGTTTCACCTTTCTCCTGTGCAGTGGAAGAGTTGAACCCTATTCAAATGCTTATGCTTACAAGTACTCACTCCCCAAACTTACCCTTTGTACATGCATATTCAACTGAATACTACTTCCATATGATATCCTTTTAAAAAGAATTCTATAATCAATTAGTTATTGGGAAACAATATCACACTCATAAGACATGTGATATGGATTCTGAATAGCCTTAATGCTAAATAAAAACCTATTCAGCTTTAATAACTGTTTTCTGGAGTTAATTGGCCAGGGAACATTTTTTGTGGGAACAGAGGATAATACCTATTAATATCCTGAAGAATTAATGTTCTGCACATAAATATATAATAAAGGAATATTTATGGACATATTTGGGAACCCTAAGATATAAATGTTAAAGCCAAACTGCTGGAAAAACTTTCTGTAATATGAGTATTTCTTCAGACTAAAACATTTCACTACAGAAGCCTGTCAATATTGCCTAGAAGCAAAACCAAAGACATTGTTCTCAGAGGATAGTTTAGACTAGTGTATAATCTCCATGATAACACTGCTGCAATCTTTTTAATAAGTAAGCTATAGGACAAGAACTTTACCACCTTTCTTAAGCTCATCTTCTCATTAACTCTTGGAAATAGTCTCTTTTGATCTCTAAAAAGGGAAGTACTATTTAAAAAAAGTACACAGTGGTATCTAATTCAAAAGCTAGGTTTTTAATTTGTAGAGTACAATTAAGTGATGTGGCGTGTTTTAATACTTCACTTTATGTAGTCATTTATGACGGACATCTTATGAGCTTTAATATAAAAGAATCCAGCCTGTTCCTAGAATTGTGTACACACACACGCACTCACACACACACACACACAGTGAACTGGTCCACTTTACCATTTTGGTACCCTCCCCACGGCACAGCATTTCGTACTTCTGTCTCTCGGGCAGGTAGTCCGTTGGAGCCCCCTTTTTCTTTAGAGTGGTTTTCTGATCAGACTGGTCAGATGAAGCATTGGCATCTTTTTCTTTAGCCATTATATACTCAAAATATTTTAAGTTACCATTAGCTCTTTGATGTTCAGGGTCTGTTAGAAAAGAAAGGTAGTGTGGCCTTTATTAGTTCATAGTTATTTCCGCATTAGAATACAGTAACATATAGGCAGAAGATCATAGACGTATCTTCTCAATCAGCGTGTTTTAGAGAGTAAAAATTATTACACAGAAATAACTGGTGTAAACTAGTACCAACCCAAGGGCATACATTTACTCTATATAGCAGTCTGGGAAAGGATGTGGCCAGTTATTTCAAGTAACAATTATTGTTTCTACTTTGAGAATAAGTGGACCAAAAGAACTACGTTCAATTTCATGTCAGATGAAGTTTAGAATCTTACTCATCTGACTTATTCAGCAATGGGAAAGGTTTTTTTCAGAGACAAAAAGTAATCCCATGAGTAAGACAGGGCATACACATAAATCAAAAGCAACCTTCACCACAAATATATTACAAATGCAGAACATAGCCTACTTCTAAAACTTGAAAGAATTTCGGTCCCAGTTTTCTAAGTAGGAAAAAAAAGTAGACTAAGATGTAATTTTCAAATAAACCAGAATCCACTAACTACCTCAGAATTGGAAGTCACAATTTTTTGCTACTTTTGGTAGTGGAAAAGAGAGCTACCCCACCCAGTCTGGAAAAAAACTCAAACACACATCCATAAAAAAGATAACAGAACATAGAGACTTCACTTGTGATCGTAATGAAAGAGTACAGGCATACTAGGCTGGATTAGTAAAATATTTCTTATCCTTGGGATAACTTGTCAAAACACATAAGAAACTTTAATAACCTCATGGAAACAGAATTGAAAGATAAAGGAATTTTCCCCTAACTTCGCTAATTTTGAACAAATTAGAGAAATTTTTATGTGCTGGAATAAGGAACCTATAAAGAAAACAAGAACTCTGTGGGTATCTCTGGAAGACAAACTTATGGATTGGCCTCTATGAAGGACTATTTTAATATACACATATTTATATATTTTTTTCTAGGTTTCAAAGCTTCATAATAGATCAAAGGCCACTGTAAATTAATAGGATATAAATTCCAAGCTCCATCTTCAGAGATTCTGACTTAGTCATTTGAGGATAGAAACAAAACAAATAAATAAATAATTCTGACGCAGATGGTCCTTGGACCGTAATTGGAGAAATAGTACATCTCTGTTCAAAGTATTAGTGGTGAAATTCTCATAAGCAAATCATTTACTTCAAATCATTTTATACTATTTTTGAAGATGAACTGCACTAATCCAAAAACATCCTTCAGAGGAAATTGGATAAAATTTAATATGGCAACATGTAAATATTTTGATTGAGTGAACCAGATTATGGTCCAGTTTTGAAATCCTTAAAAGAACAGATTTGACAAACACAAACAGTCTTTATACACTACTATAGTTCTATTACAATGGGGAAAATCAGCTAACATTTACTTTGAGGAAAAACTGGCAAAGGATGAAGTATGTCTGACTGGCGAGGCTCTCAATTGCTAACAAATTAAAAGTATCAAAAGTGTATGCTTATAAATACAACCAAAGTCTGCACTATTCCCAAAGTCTGCACTTAAAAATCCAACACTCATTAAAATTTATCTGTAACACACAGACCTACAATGACACTTTTGCAGCGATTCAGAGATATAGGCAAAAAACTGAGCTCCTGATCCTCAAGTTCTCAGGTGAGACTGAAAAAGCGGATACTCCCTTCTTGGTTAAGTTCATAGCATCCTACATCAGTGTCTCATTCATGACATCGCAATACTTTCTGTTGGTGATTTTGCACTTAAAACGATCCTCGATAGTGCAAAAGCGTTGTCTAATGGTCCTCAACCTAAGAAAGTTGTGATGTACCTTACAGGAAAAAAATGCATGCTAGATAAGCTTCATTCAGGCATGACTGTAGGGCTATTGGACATTAGTTCCACATCAATGAAGCAATGAAAGAACTTAAATAAATTATCTTTAATAGGAAGGGTTATTTACGGGTGAAAATGTTGTGTTCAACGGTTCACGGGAATTGATCCCAAGAAGTAATGGTTCAGTATTTGTTAAAGCAGCATTTGTGATGATGACAGAGAACTTAGCTAACACAAATAACAAGAACAGACTGTGTACACACACACATACACACACACACACACACATCTTTATCCTTGAATCAGCCCATCTAACATACCCAGCTCAAGAAGCTTCTTCGTGAGCAAAAGAGCCTTATCCAAATCGCCCTGCTGGTACACAGCATAGCTCAGATAATCTAAAACAGAGACTTTATCAACAGTAGACACTTCGCCTTCATCCAGTTGCCTTTGAGCTTGCTCCATCCACAGTTCAGTATGGTAATAATCAGCTTCCGTATAGGCCACTTTGCCCAACTCAAAGCAGTCTTCTACTGTTAGAAAAGATGGGTGCTTGACTCCTACGCAAGAAATACAAATAACTTTAGCAATCTTATACTACTTTCCATATTTATTTAGGACCATATAGCTTTCAAAAATGTTACTTCCAGGGGGCGGGGTTAAAAAATGTTACATGAAAATCTCTGAGAAGGTAAAACAGAAACTAAACTGATTTTAAAAACAAAGACACAATCTACAAGGTTGTATAACATTACAATAAGAAGCACATAGCTGGTAAAAGTGGATGTGGTAAAACTCACAACTTTTAATTTAGCACCCATTAGTTTGAAATAAAACATCAGTTTATGAAGTATGCTATTTATTAACACATAGGCATTCATCGAGTGAGATACTCTATTTCTAACTAGCACTGCAGGAAGAGAGGCAAACCTATCTTAATATAAGTTCAATCATTTAGCTGAGCCCCGGTGACGTAGTGGTTGAGTGCAGGACTGCCGCCCACTGGCTTGGAGGTTCAAATCCAGCAACAGCTCTCCAGGAGCAAGGCTGGCCCTCCCACTCCACCAGAGGGCAGTGATGCAAAAAAAAAAAAAAAGTTCAATCATTTAGAGCATTTGAGTTTTGGGTGTAATAAAGAATTATATAGCCACAATGGAATGTTAGGGCATTTTCATCACTCTCCGGAAATTCCATCGCCATTAGCAATCACTCCTTAACACCTCCCAGCAGTGCACCCCAGTTCTAATTTCTCTCCTTCTTTTTTTCTGTTTTTTGGGCAACACTGCCTTCTGGTGGTGGGAGTAGGAGGCCCAGCTTTTGCTCCTGTGGAGCCGCTGCTGGAATTGAACCTCCATCCCAGTGGGCCGCAGTCCCGCACACAACCACTACGCCACTGGGGTTCAGCCATTTCTCTCCTTCTTCCCCCCCCCCCCCCCCCCCCCCCCCGCAGATGGGCTTTGATTCTCAACTTCACTCCCCATCCCCTTGTTCGCATCAATATGTTTATTTTGGGTCTTCTGGTGCCTGATATTTGATTCTGTCGACACCTCATGATCATACAGTTTGGTGTACTTCCTTGTGGGTTTTGCTGCTTCTCAGATAGATGGCTGCTTGTTTATCTTCAAGCCTTTAAGACCCCAGATGCTCTATCTTTATATACCTGGGCACCATCAGCTTTCTTTATCACATTTGCTTATGCACTCATTTTGTCTTCAACAATCGTGTCACGAAAGATGAGCCTCACAGTGCCAGGTTAGTAGAACAAAATATTTTTGCATTGAAGGAGTATTTGAGTGGAAACTCAATGTCCATCTGCCATAATACTTTATAAATAAATGTACGCACATAGATCTATTCCGCTATCATTATATATAAATGTATTTACACATATACATGTCTATATTCAGACCTCTATAAATGTCCTTTGTATCCCAGTTCTTTCCTCTATTTCCTTTTACTTTCCTCATGTTCCACTATCACATTCGACCTTCATTCAAGTTTTGATGATTCCTCTCAGCTACATTGCCCTTGACCAAACCCACCCAAACATCCTATTCCCTCCTCACCGTAGAGATGCCTGCAAGGCTGGCCCCCAATCCCAACTACGTGGGCAGCCCCCATCCCACAAAAATGCACTTCAAAGAACAGCACTGAAGCTGCAGCTGAGGAGGAGGAACACTTCTGATCAGGAGGCGAGAGAGTGAAACACATCCCAGCTCACCAGGCCCCAGGACAATGTTCCAGCTCACCATAGGGCTGTTGCCCTCACAAGACACAACATCCCTCACTGACCCATACTGCTATGGGGGACAGCACTGGGGACATGGTGTGGGGGATGTACCCGATCCAACCACATGGCACCCTGGCTAAACAGCAAGCATGTGCCGCAGAGCAGCAGGGGGCCCACAGAGGAATACCAAAGGCGGACTTTAAGGCCAGGGCGCGACAACCCAGTGGAAAATACTCAGAGGACAATGGACAGACCTGAAACTATTTGGAGCTTTTCTCTTTCTCTTGCTGCTATTTTTTATTTTAATTGTTATGTTTTAGTTGTTTTGATCTTTGTTTTGTTGTTTTGCTTTGCTTTGTTTTAGTGCGTATTATTGTCTCTGAATGTCTATCGAGACAAGATAGGTGGGATGAACAATCCAAAGAGAACAATGGAACCAATGGTCCCAGGGGGACACGGGAGAGGGTGAGAGAGGGAAAAGGAAAGAGGGTGCCAACAAACCCGAGGACAGGGGAAGAAGAAGTGACCTCACATTGAGTTCCTCTGGCTTTGTACATTTTTTTTGGGGGGGGGGGCATCACTGCCCCCTGGGAGTGGGAGTGGGAGGCCCAGTCTTGCTCCTGGAGAGCTGCTACTGGATTTGAACCGCCAAGCCAGTGGGCCACAATCCCACACTCAACCACTATGCTACCGGGGCTTAGCCCTTTGTACATGTTTTATACATGTTTCCCGTACCAGACCACTTAGCCCATATGTTTTTCTTTCCCTCTCATATTTTCTGGGATAATTCATTTAGTTCATGTCATCTCCAGTAAGTCTTCCTTTACACCTCTTATGAAGTTCAGAATCAGATTTCCTTCAATGTCTTCTAGTTTCCTGGATTTCCACCAGCCAGGCTTTTGTTATACTGCAAAGTATGTTAAGGACCCTAAAGGCAAGGGCAGTTATTGTCTGATGATTACTGTGTCTTTAGTCACGGTACAGACTAGTTAACAGTTATCAAAGGAATTAATACTATAAACCAGAAACCAATTAAATAAAAATAAAGCTATAATCTTGTCAGCATTCTCATGTAAGAATATAGGCATAAATAGGAAAAAAACCCTTGCAAATGTGTACATCTTTAGAACTACAAATGTAATGCATTATGCCCACTATGGTGATGTTGGCTATGTTCCAAAAACCAGATTGTTAGGGGAAAACAGGCATTATGCAATAATGGAGAATAACCACAAGAGATCAAAATTAGAGAATAACTCTATCAATACTTATCTGCCAATTTGCTCATGACGTAACTTCCAGATTACATAATTACAGAGCTGACAAACCACGGAGCATGGTGGTCCAATCAACTTCATACCACCTCGATCACTGTAACCATCGCTACTCCCACTTTACCATGCTACCAGACGCAGGTCATTAATAATAAAAAAAGTCAGATAGGAGAGTTTTGCTATTGTAAATAAGAATGTCAGGTTATGAGCTAGTTGATAATTGAAGATTAAGTGAATATTCCAGCTATTGGAAATTTTACTTAATATCATATCATAGTTACCTTTCCCACTTAATAATTCATCCAACATGATAAGCTAAATAAAGAAACAACCAAAACTCAACTTGATAAATTGTCCCACTACTCTTTGTCACTTACAAAATCAACTTCAGTTATAAAGACTAAAAAATTATAATCGATACTCTGGAGTCCATTCTGACCAAGGTGTGTCCATGCAGAACTGTGCTCCCCGTGGCTGTTCATTCCTAAGAACATCCTGAAATAGACTGGCTGAGCCATTCTTCTGGGGACAACTGAGTGAGCTGCACCATGAGTCTTTCTATTAGCAATTGGACACGCACCCATTTGTGGTACCCTGGGACTAGTATAAACATAAAGGGTATATATTTTATCAGCTGACAGTGGCAGGAGATAATTTATTGGTAAGCCACAGAAACATTTTTTAAAAGAGCTATAAAAAGGCAAGTATCAGGGGTTGAGCCCCGGTGGTATAGTGGTTGTGCGCGGGACTGCGGCCCACTGGGTTGGAGGTTCAAATCCAGCAGCAGCTCTCTAAGAGCAAAGCTAAGGCTCCTACTCCCACCACCGGGGCAGTGATGCCCAAAAACAAAAAAAAACAAAAAAAAAGTAAAGTATCATAAAATATGATACAACTAAAAAAATTAAAGATATATTAATTGATAGAAGTGTGTCAGAAGAGCAGAATGTTTCAAACTGCAGAACACTTTAGACACATGACTGTCCATACCCAGTATATTTGGGCTGTTAGGCAACGAATATATTAACAGTGATTATCAATTCCCTTATAGCTTTGCATATAAAATAGTCAAATACTAATGGATGATTTGGAGAAAAAGAAAGAAAACACTTGGAAAAAATAACTGCTACTTTTTCACATAAACTAAATTTGTCTACTTAAAATTTTCCTTATTGATAAGAGTTTCAACAGTAACAAGTGATCATTTTCTACAGAAAGGGCTTTTTTTGTCCTCAAGGCGATGAAATCTCAAAATGCAAGTCCCTCTTCACATTACCTTAGTCTGAAAAGACTGACCAGAGACATCATGTCATAGATGTTTTGTAGACTTGAAGAATGCTCTTACCTGGAAGATTACCCTTTGAGATAGTATCTGTATCCAAATTGTAGGTGTCCTGGAGACGCAACAAAGCTTTGGCTGCCCCAACCTGGTCTTCATCATTAGGGAAGTATTGTCTCTGAATGGTTAGGTTAGAAATAAAGCCTTGAAATAGAAAAGAAAAAATAAAAGGGCTTCTGGATTTCCAGAAGAGTCTTCATAAGAACTTTTCAAAATCTATTTTATAGTGGTTTTCTACCACATTGTGAAAGTTACACATACTTGGCAAGAAAAATTAAATATACTAAATGAGACTTGACATACTTGCTCAAACTTCCTACAACTTTTAACTGTTTCAATAGCTGAGGTCTTAATGTAAGTTATAGCTGTATCAGTAAATCCCAAACTAGCATAACTGAATTTTTACTGTTATAATTAGAATTATAAAAATTTAATTTTACAAAACATAGCAAGAAAGTAAAAAGTTATTTTAAGCTTGAAAATTTAACAGAGTCATGGATTAGAAAATTAAATTAATAGCAAATTAGTTTTTTTAATTACCATAGATCAGGGGTCCTCAAACTTTTTAAATAAGGGGCCATTTCACTGTCCCTCAAACCATTGGCGGGCCAGACTATAGTTAAAAAAAAACAAACTATGAACAGATTCATTGCAGACCCAGGATGAGTGAGCTGCTAAGCAGGGCAGCAGTGGCAGCAAAAACACCTGGCGGGCCGGATACATATCCTCAGCAGGCAGCATGTGGCCTACAGGTCGTAGTGTAAGGACCCCTGCCATATATGATAAAACCTATACTCTTGGATAAAGTTTGCGTCATTAACAATAACACACATTATGTAAAAATAAATGTATAAAGTTTGATGAAATTCTTTGAGGCTACATAACAGATATTTAAGATTATCAGTTAGGCTAGCTTTTAAAAAAGCTTGGCAAGTGAAATCAAAGATCAAGATGATGCTCATTTGATTTTTTGATGTGAAGGAAGATAGAGCATTTGGAGTTTGTTCTCCTAAGTCAAAAACTCCACTGGGTGGAACTTTCACAGTATACATTTTTTATTCTAGGCAAGCATTCAACAACTCACTCTGAGTTAATGCACCAAATGGCATCACTTGGGAAGGGTCTCTCTGGTCACAGTGAAATTTTTTCTTAAAAGCAGTTTCACTCAGACCTCATTTTTTCTGATGACTGATTTAAGAGAAAAGTGTAAGGTTGTAAAATTATGTTTCCTACTTGGGAAAAATGCCACAGAAAACTGCTGTGATGTTGAACCATTTAAAAGGACAATGCTATGGGAAAAACTCAAGTGTGTGAGGTTTTCCTGTTTCAAAAAAGGTTAAATATCGATTGATGACAAATCTCGTTCTGGACATTCATCAACTTCCAGAACAGGCAAAAATGTTGACAAAAATTCATGCACTTGTACTCAAAGACCAATGAGAGACCATTGAAGCGACATGGAAGCTATCTGGACTATCTCGGAGCTTGGTTCAGTGAATTTTAACGGAAGGAGAAATGTTTCTGTGAAATTTGTGTCTCGGTCTCTGAGGGACCAGACAAAGAGTATCAGGTGCCATGCTTTGAAAGAACAGCTCTGAATGGACGCAGACTTCTTCCTAAGATGATGAGAGGTGGGGCTATTCTTACAACTTCAAAAGCAAACATCAATCAAGCCAGTGGAAGATGCCATCATCACCCTGCCCAAAAAAAGCTTGGCAAGTGAAATCAAAGATCAAGATGATGCTCATTTGATTTTTTGATGTGAAGGAAGATACAGCATTTGGAGTTTGTTCTCCTAAGTCAAACCGTTAACCCAGCTTTATATTCAGAAGTCCTGTTAATACTGCATAGCAGTGTGCAAAAAACAGGGGACTGGTCTTGCTACCACGGCAATGCACCTGCTCACATAGCCATCTCAGTGCTCTTAATTTTTGGCACAAAACAGCAAGCCTCTCTTGCCCATGCACCTTACTCATTTGACCCTGCTCCATACAACTTCTTTTTGTCTCCCCAAATGAAGAGGGACATGAAAGGACAACAATTTGATGGTGTAGAAGAAGTGAAGAAGAAAAGAGTGAGGGAGTGCTGTCAGCCATCCAAATAATTGAGTTTGAAAAATGTTTCCAAGAATGGAATGGCAGATTTGACAAATGTTTTAAGTGTAAGGAAGAGTACTTTGAATGTGATAAGGTTGTTTTGTAAAAAAAAAAAATTAAATACATACCTTTGAAAAAAAATCTGTTTTGGGGGATACCCCTCGTATGTGTTTATCTATTTTAACAAGAATACACTACTCAACAGTCTAAATTTGCTAAATATTTTATTTGATTTGCTACATATTAAAACTTGATCTTTTTTTTTTTGGGGGGGGGGGGTGGCGCTTCACTGCTCTCCGGTGGTGGGAGTAGGAGGCCCAGCCCCACCGCTGGAATTGAACCTCCATCCCAGTGGGCCGCAGTCCCGCGCACAACCACTACGCCACTGGGGCTCAGCCCCTAAAACTTGATCTTAAAGAGGGTTTATATCAGAAATCGTAAAAGCCAAACTAACAAATCTATTACTGATAATCCCTTAGGACAGTGGTTCTCAACCTTCCTAATGCTGCAACCCTCTAATACATTTCCTCAAAATTATTTTTGTTCCTACTTTAAAACTGTAACTTCGTAACTGTTTATAAATCAGACGACCCCTGTTAAAGAATTTTTTAACACCTAAAGGGGTCAACAACCCACAGGTTGAGAACTGCTGCCTTAGGAGATGCTTAAGGAGACAAAAAAATTTTAAATAGTGGTCAAAAATCTTAATAATGTAAGTGTGATCATTTGCATATGAAAGTAAGAAATCTTCCCATCCTTTCATTTACCTATAATCAACTATGTGTATTTTAATCAGAAGGCAGTAAAGCTTTTTTGTATTCATGAAAATGTACAAGTAAAAATTTAACAACTAGCTGGAAAAAGGCTGAAAGTTCCTATGAAGTGTATTTTTAAGTTCTACAACAAATTCCGAGTCACAATTTCCACATGGAATTTTACAAGAAAGTTTTGCGAATGTTCCCTATGTCCCATAGAAAATCTAAAAAAGTGCTTAAATTCTCTAATACAAAGAGAAAGTATATCTAGTTTAGCATTATGAGATGAGTGCCCCAGTTAAATGAACCCTATTGGTGCTGTGAGGGAAGATGAGTCTTTCTGCTTCCAAAAAGACTGATAGCCTCAGAAACCCCAAGGGCAGATCTACTCTGTTTTACAGGGTCACTCTGAACCAGAATTGACGCTACGGTGTATTTTGGGTTTGGGCTTTTGGTTGGTGTTGTTTGAATAAGCTGTTAGACTGCTGACTTCAAGGTCAATGGCTCCAACCTACCAGCCATTTCAAGTGGGAAAGACAAGTCTTTGTGTTCCTGTAAAGATTTACAGCCGCGTAAGTTTTATAAGCCCTTATGAACAGGGATCAACTTGATGACAGCGAGTGTGATTTGGATCGGGCATTAAAATGCCAGCATCCAAAGTTCACTGTATAAAAGAACTTAGGCCAAACAGGTCTTTCCTTGAGAATGTAAAAAGTGTTCTCATGGTGTTCTATAAGAGCGACAAGTATCACAAGATAATTCCTTCTCCTTACAAAGAACTATTCACAAGTACTTTCCTTAATTTTTCTTTTCAAGGTGTCCTACACATAATGTTTTATTTCTCCGCTCAAAGATACTGCTAAGTACCTTGGAACATTCCGTCTCGACAGCTACTCACCGGTCTCTCACTACCTCTTTTATTGTCAACCTCAGTTATCTAACAAATATTTATGCTTCGACTATGTACTAAATACAGTAAGCAAGAGACCAGATATTTTTATATTAATAAAAAAAACAGACAATTAAAAAATAAGCAACAACGCTGGAGAAAAGTTTTAAAAAAAAAAGCTTCGATTTCTATATCTCTTAATAAAATACCTGAAAAATCTCAATATCCCAAATGGAAGTTTATTGTTTCATGTGGTAGACTTACTCATTAGTGCTCTTTGCAATTGCAGTTTCTACGTATTTATTTATTGCCTACATTAATCGGTGCCATCACTAGGTTTGGTGTCCGTGTGATAACTTCTGGCGGCACCCCCACTTGCTCCCATACCAGACCATATAAAATCCTTAATGTTTATCCATTTTAATCATAGACTATGTAAATTTGTTATAAATTGCTTAAATGTAATGTGAACTAGATTACATGAATTCTAACAACAAAATTGCTTTGTAAAATCTTTCTATAAAGAATTATAAGCTGAGCCCCGGTGGCATAGTTGGTTGTGCGCGGGACTGCGGCCCACTGGGACGGAGGTTCAGTTCCAGCAGTGGGGCTGGGCCTCCTACTCCCACCACCGGAGAGCAGTGCTGCCAAAAAAAAACACAAAACAAAAAACAAACAAACAAACAAAAAAGAATTATAACATTATTAGTTACAATATTATTTATTAACTACGCAGAAGGCTTTTTAAATTTTCTCTTTCTTTTCCTTTAATTACTACTTCATTCTCCAAAAAGTTAGGTATATACTACTTAGCACAATAGTGTGATTAAAACACAAAGAAGTTTGGCAAAATCAACAATATGACAATACTGGTAGTAACAAAAACAAAAGTACACGTGGACAAAAATCACATGAATGAAAAAAAATCACATCAATGATTCAAAGCAGAACTGTAACTGAGTAATAATGACAGCTCTGACTTGAGTACATTAGAAGGTTCAAAAAGTAAATTAGTCTTATACGTCTACACACAAAATTTTTCAAAAAAAATGTTTTTTCTTGTGAGAACTACAGGGATACTTTTATATATTATAATAATTTCTGCAAATATACTATCCAAAAAATTAGTCACTTTGGTGTCAACTATTCTGCTACAATCCACAAAAGCTTGTACAACCCAAGTGATACCAGTGCACTGCTTAAATAATCTTAAACTTTAAATAGCGAGGAAGCAGATTTCAGGTTTCCTAATAATATCACTGTCAGCACATTAAAAATTGATTGAAAGATGATTTTAAAATGCATGTATACATTTTGAAAGTTTGAAGGGCTACATGAAAATGATCACCTTCAAAAAAATGAAGTTATATACCAAATAATGACTTCTGAGATTTCCAAGCAAGAAATGCAAGCATTGGTCACCAATAGAAGAAACTGCCTTAAAAAAAAAAAATCAAAGAATTCAGGATCTTTGCCTAATTAACTGGCCAAACTAAACACCAACCCGCTCCCGTCACTCAGTTAATTCTGACTCATGGAGCCTGCAGTGGATAGAATGGAATGGATCCATAAGATTTCCAAGACTGCGTACTACAGCCAGGTGACTGCCACATCTTTTTCTCATGAAACACCTGGTGAGTCCAATTAGATAATCCTTTAACTAGCCGCTAAGTGCTCGAACCACCATGGCCCCTAAACCAGACATACACAGTATTAGTTTCAGTTATGGCACTGAACACTTGATGCTCTGTTTGCATTTCCACGGGCAGTATCAATATCACCTTACTTTTTTGGCTCATTAGTCTTCTCGCACTTACCATCTGACATATCCTTAAGGACCAGGTTCTCCAACTCACTCCACTCAGTGTTCAGACGTTTCATTAGCTTAAATGCATTTACAGGGTGTCCAACAAATCCCTCTGGATCTTTTGTGGCTGTGCTGGTTAACCGATCTAATTTCTCTGCCCACCTATAAATGTATAATACATACACAGAGTATATAACTTAATAAAGAAAAACACAATAAAAGGGGGGAAGGATTAGATTAGACAGACTTTTTCTAAACTAAAACTGTACTTATGATTTCTCTTTTAAAGTAAAATTATTTTTTATTGCCTAGATTCTCTTATGGCTAAAATTTAACATGGTATAATCAAAATATAACTGGAATTTTTGTTTGGATTTTGTTTCACTAAAATAGTTACAACAAAAATTGATATTGGATTCTCCCTGATAACCATCTAAAAGTTCTTTTCCTCATAGAACCTTGGGTTAAATAAGTGATTACTACAAAGTACAGAGTAGTCCAACTCAAATTTAGTTACATTTTCATTAAAATCAAACTTAATACCAAAATCCTACACATGGCACCTATGAACTATTTTAAACAATAATCTGAATATTGAGCTTCTCATTATACAAAAGGCAGGAATTCTCAGGTCAGAAATCGATTAGCACTTGAGAAGACCCCTATCAACTAAATAATATTAACCACACTTATCACTATGATCTCTATAATCAAACTATAGCAGAATTGAAAATGCTCCACCTGGTAGTTTGAGTTTAGAATGAAGATATTGGCAAACATTTTTTTAAATTGTCAGCTCCCCCAACCCTCCCTGCAATTGCACATGAACCTTTGGCATAGACCTAGCTCTTGTTTTCTATGTTCCTATTACAGCCATCTCAGACCTTGACCCTTTGTAACAATGAGAGGTGGTTTTGTTTTCCATTTCAACTAGAAAAAAGAAAAGACATCTTAGCTCTAAAAAGAAAACATGCAGGTAGAGTCAGAGTTGTAATCAGTAAGACACTTCACATACGTCTTTATTTGTTCTAACTTGTCCTCTTCTGCCTTAATATAGTCCTTCAACGAAGTCACTAAATCTTTCTCTGTGTTGATTAAATCAGTCATCTGACCTAGGAGAGGAAGGAGAGAACGTTATCAAATATTTATATCCACCAACACAATTATTTTTAAATAATTTAAGAATGATCAAGAATGCTTCATTCTAAAAAATGAAAAAATAAAAAGAATGTTTCATACTATGAGCTTACTTAACTGACTTTAAGCAAATACACTTATTGAGAAGGAGTGTTTATGTTCCCTTTTCTACCATATGAAAATAAAGCCCCAAACTTTTCCAACTATGTATGAATTCAAATTTTCAAGGCATCTGCAAGCTTGGACCCTAAGCTGGCCTATTGTCTTTTATCTGTAAATTAATTTATGAATTACAAAAAGGCACAATTTACTAAGGATCAATGTTTCTTCTTCCTCACTTTTGTCCTCACCAATTCTCATCTTCTTTTTGAGTCAAATTAAAATGAAAATGCTATTCAATAAATAAGCAAAAAATGATTACAGCATTAAGTTGGAAAAAAATGTTTAGTTTATCATAATAAAATGTCAGGATTCATCATTTTATATCCTGAAATACGAAGATGGGATTTTTTGTTTGTTTGTTTTTGGGAGGGGGGCATCACTGCCCTCTTGTGGTCATGGGAGCTACCCAGCCTCGTTCCTAGAGAGCTGCTGCTGGATTTTAACCACTAAGCCAGTGGGCCGCAGTCCTGCACTCAACCACTATGCCACTGAGGCTCAGTCGAAGATGGGGTATTTTGAGCGCTCCAATTACACAGATAGAACTAATCAAAAGTATGAAAAAATAGCTGATTTAAGACAACTACTTGTAAGCATGAAAGAAAATATAGAGAACACGCATCAAATTATGAGAAATATTTCTTGAAGATTGAGAGATATGGGGAAGTTTTACATTTTATAATTCTGGATTTTCTCCCCTTTTTAACCAGCATACTGTTTGTAATATGTTCAATGATTTCTTTAAAATTATAATGTAGAACAAGACTGTGAACTTGTAAAGCAAGTTTTAAATAGGAATAGCAAGTTTTAAAATAAGGTACAATATGTTATTTGTGTATCTGTGCATTAAAAAAGACTAAATGTAAGCATGTAATGATTTACAATGGTTATACTGAACTAGGCTCATTATGGATCATTTCCTTCAGTATGTTTACCTAAGTTTCATAAATGTTTAACTCAAAAATGTATGAAGGGACATCAAGGTTTATGGGAAAATGGAATTAAAAGATAATGAAATTTTTCCACAAACTTTAAGTGGCCTCATATTTAGAAATATCTTAAACATTTTAATTTTAAAAAATGAAAACAGGGGCTGAGCCCCGGTGGCGGAGTGGTTGTGCGCGGGACTGCGGCCCACTGGGACGGAGGTTCAATTCCAGCAGTGGGGCTGGGCCTCCTATTCCCACCACCGGAGAGCAGTGATGCCCCAAAACAAAACAAAACAAAACAAACAAACAAAAAAATGAAAACAGAACTTAAGGAAAGATTAGCTCTTGGATTACCTCTTGGCCTACAATGTCTTTGTTTTCATATTGCTAGAAAACAATTGAGAAATTTAAATGCAAAAATAGACACAAATAAAAAAAACTGTAAGACTTACCAATAGAAGTAAAAAAGCCTGGATGGGCCAAAGACCAGGGAAGTAAAATCCCAACAATAAAAATATAACAGATCATCTTGGAAGATTCAGTTTTACAGGATAACACACCTACGAGAGAAATATGATTATTACTAAAAAACAAAAATAAAACAAACAGGAGTGGTAGGAAAAGTTGCTGACCTAATCCTTCCTGTCAACAAAATAACCCAGACCTTACTTAAAGTTGCTGAAAGAATTTTTTATTTCATTTCTCACTGCCAGTGAGTCATGATGGCTCAAAGTGGGTTTCTGAGGCTGTTTACAGGAGTGGAAAGCCCAGTCTTTCTCCCTCTGCGGCTGGTGGTTTCGAACTGCCAACCAGACTGCAGCCCAACACGTAAACACTACACACCACCTCTAAGTGACTTCTTAACTTAATAATAGCTTTTATGTCTATATATGATCTTATTTTTCATATACTGGCTAGATATTTCATATAGCTCATAAAAATGTACATATATGTTACCACCTGGTAACTTATGCTTAAAATTTCAATGAGTTTGTTTTCTCAGTTATTCTGCAATTAAAAGTAATTTAATGGAAGTAATGACTGTTTTATATAGCCTGATATATAATATTTCTCTCTGATCAAGTCAAGATCATGGATTTCTCTTTAAAATGTACCACTTCATTAAAATATGTTCAATTAGTCCCCAATAAAATGACATAAAAAAAGGAGGGGGGAAGAGGAACATATACCAAGGGCTCAAGTAGAAAATATTTGGAAATGAAGATGGCAACATATATATAAATATGCTTGATACAAATGATATATGGAATGTTATAAGAGCTGTGAGAGGCCCCAATAAAATCATTAAAAAATATGTTCAATTAAATATTATCAAAATGCATCTTAAAGATGTTAGATTATGTTTTAAAGGCAGGAGAAAAAAGATCAGAGCTTCCTGATTAACCTTGAAAATTCCTAATCCACTCTGCCTTTTTTCCCTACATGGCTTTAAATTTTAAAACAAACTCAATCAAAACAAGGGATTTGACATAGTTCTTTTTGAGGTGATGAAAATGTCCTAGAATTAGCTGATGATTGATGAAGAACTCTACAAATGTACTATAGGCTACAAATTTGTGCACATTAAATGGATGTTATAAATTATATCATAATAAAGCCAAATTATTTTTTTCCATTGTAGAGACTTTTTTTAATTTTTTTTTTTATTTTAGGCATCACTGCCCTCAGGTGGTGGGAGTAGGAGGCCCAGCCTTTGCTCCTGGGAGCCGGAACTGAACCTCCATCCCAGTGGGCCGCAGTCCCGCGCACAACCACTACGCCACTGGGGCTCAGCCCCATTGTAGAGACTTTTAAAAAGAAGAAACTTCTCAAAGGTCTGTCTTACATTTTTACTCATATCCATTCTGTTTTATGTAACCTCTTCTCTCTCTCTCTGTCACTGCCTCTTCTCATTCTTATTGACATTGAGCGAATAAAATTCATAAAACTACCCCCATGAGTTTCCAAAATTATAACTTTGTGTGAGTAAAAAGCCTTGTCTTTCTCCAAGTAAGTATGGCTTTTTTAAAAAATGGACTTTTAAGCTTTCCTTATTACTTTACAGAAAAATAAATTACAATTGTCCCAATAAACAATTCCTGTTGGTTACTCTGATGTGATCTCTGTTCCTCCTTGTACTGGCGCCTCTAACTCTTCCTATGTGGTTTCATCTAATTCAACTAGCTCAAATCCCCAAACTAAAAAAACACCATACTTTCCCCTTAACTTGAACTTCAACAAAGCTAAATCACCACCAAAAAATGGCACTCTGGAAGCAGTCCTAAATCCTCTCCCTCATCTTTGCTGCAAGTTTCTAGACACTTCCAGAACCACACAGTAGTGAAATACACTGTTCTCTTGGCTGTTTTACAGAGACTTTTTGGAAGCTTCTAGAATGTAGCAGATGCAGAGACTTCCTCTCTGGGGATCCTGCCAAAACTAAAGACTTTTTCAAAATCTTGGACTGTCTAAAGAACCTAGAATCTTCCCAAAGCTTAACAAATTTCTTTCATAGTTTTTGTCATAACTAAATATTTATTTCAAAAAAGTTACAACTGTCACAAGACTAATCACAAATATTGTCTAAAATCTTAACTATGAAAAGAAAGTCTAGATTTGTCAAGTAAGTTATTTTTTGTTGCTAAATATATTGTTACTCAAGTTTCTTTGTCATTTGTCATTATCCTTAAATTTCGCAATGAATTAAGAACCTAATAGCCTGCAGGAATAACTAGAAGCAATTTAAGATGATGCTTTTCTTCAAATACAACAGCTTGAAAATTATATTTCTAAAATGACAGAGGCTATATGAGCATTCAAATTATTAATCATAGAATACATAGATTTACATTATCAATAAATTAATTTTAGGTGAATTAGTCACAATGAATAAAATAAAATAACAAAAGTTATCAAATCACTACAGAAGGATAGAATTTCTAAATTATAAGCAATAAAACAACTTATCAGCAGCAGGTAAAATTTAAGTGCATGAAACTAAAGTTTATGTATATAAATTAGAAACTAGAAACCTATCTTTGTATTGGGGCTCATACAAACCACTAAGATGCTATTACATAAGTAAATAAAAGATACATAAAGTCACAAAAGAGGTACTGTAAATAGCTCACTAAAAAGAAAATTCACTCAGTAATCAAGAACACACAAAAATATTATTTTCTGCCGAACAAATAAACAATGAAACCAATATAACAAACTCACTATTAAAAATATCTAGTACTAGTGTTATATAGGTGCATTTAAGTTTGTAGAAAGTGGAATTAAAAGATAATGAAATTTTTCCACAATTTTTTTCTTTGAAGCAACCTCAATGTCAAAAATCATATCCTTTAACTTGTGAAATTAAATGGGGCAAATTTTTTTTAAACCATGTCACAATATGATCATAACACTGCACAAAAATACACATGTTTAGAAGAGTGGCTGCTAAGACTACTTATATACAACCAAACACCTCATGAGATTTGGTCCCTAGGTTTAGTGGTTTCATGAGATATCCCAGTTACTAATAACACAGTATTTCTATTCTACCTCTTAGTTCAATGCCTAGTGCCTAGTGCACAATAACTGGTCTCTAATATGCATGGAGCGATGAAAAGAAAATCTAGAATATATGGCCATATTATATCACCCTAAATCTTTTTTTTACCCCAAATCTTTTAAGAATTGTTAAATTACCTTCTAATACACACTAAAAAGTAGCATCAAACATGGTCCATTGTCTAACCCTTCAAGCCTCCAAACTTTTCTCACTGCTTCAAAGACCGTTAAACTTGATCTGAAGGTAAACTAGCTATCTGGAAGTGAGTCCTATTTTGAGATTACTATCGTTTCCCATCTTCTTCCTTTGGAGACAGACACATGACCCACAGGAGACCAGTTACTGAAGCTCACTCCATGCATATAATGGTTGAGAAGTGCCACATTTTTACACAAATAACGTGGGACATTAGTCAGTTTTTTTGTGAAATACCCCACCCGACCCCGAGCATTAGTTTCCTGAGAGAGGCACAGTGTTTATGCACAGGAGGATTGGAGCTGGGAACAGTTTATAAACTGCTAGAAAATGAATCTTTCTGGAGTTGCTGAACTCAGAAAGCATAAATGTGGAGCTGCCTGTGACCATCTTCCCACTTATACATGGGAACTATAAAAAGAACAAAGCAGTTCCAAGCCCTAAATTCCTGAAATAATAGCTTTGAATCTGAACTATCCCAGTAATCTTCCAACCTAGTTAGGGGAGGCCTGTAAATTTCCTTTTTAAGCCACTTCAAGTTTCAAAGTTGGTATTTGCGAATCAAAGTCCACACTTAGAGCATTATTTCATTCTACAATGGCAGTGTTTGGTTTATGCCACTCTAAAAATGAAGATAGACTTGAATAGCAGACGTTCTCAAGCTTTAGCTGTATCAGAATCACCGGAGCCACCTACTTATCTATACAAATTTCTAGGTGATCATAATGTTCCTGGTCCAGATATCACATTTTGAGAACAATGGTTAAAAAAAACATGAAATTGAACAAATGACACTCTTTTTAATAGACTTTTATTTATCTTTTATAAAAATAAAAATGAATTACTAATTACTCTAAGCAGTTTTTAAAAATCTATCTTAATACTTTGTCTCATCTTCTATCCACATTTATTCTAAAATTTTAAGCTGTATGTTAATAGGCAAATATATGTTCTTCATAGGTTTTGTGTTTTTTATCAAGTTTTTTAAACAAAGTTATTTCATGAAGATATGTAACTTTCATTTATCTCCACCTTAGCTAATTCTTCTAACAGCTTATAAAACAAATAATTACAAAGCATCTGAGAATCAGGCATCCCAGAAGACAATTGGACCTTATCAAAAATAGTAAGATAAGCCCCCAATAAAATGATTTATTAAAAAAAGGAGAGGGAAAGAGGAACTTTATACCAAGGGCTCAAGTAGAAAACATTTGGAAATAAATATGGTAATGTGTACAAATATGCTGGACACAAGTGATATATTGAATGCTATTATGAGCTGTAAGAGTTCCCAATAAAATCATTGACAAAAATAGTAAGACATAAATGCCACCTGTTCTAAATCGTCAAGTTTAAAATAGAATTTAAATGAGTCAAAGTGAATGAAACCTCCTATAAAAGGCAAATCTCAGGTAGTCTCCCTGATTAAAATTTTTCTTAAAAGGCTGAGCCCCGGTGGCAGAGTGGTTGAGTGCGGGACTGCGGCCCACTGGGCTGGCAGTTCAAATCCAGTAGCAGCTCTCCAGGAGCAAGGCTGGACCTCTCACTCCCACCAGAGGGCAGTGATGCCTAAAAATTAAAAAAAAATTTTTTTTCTTAAAAAAGGGGAAGATTGGGGAAGAAAAACAAAGTCCTAGGTTTTCAACCTTCCTAATGCTGCGATCCTTTAATATAGTTCCTCATGCTGTGGTAACCCTCCAACCATAAAATTATTTTCATAACTGTAATTTTGCTACTGTTATGAATCAGGCAACCCCTGTGAAAGGGGCCCACATGTGTGAGTGATCCACACATGGGAGAAGAAAAATTAAAGGTGGGCAGATATTGTAACCTATTATAAATGTTAAATTGTTGAATACAAAATTGATCATCTGAAATGTAAACTCCCACCTAATGTGCATTTTTTTTTAAGTTTTTAAAAAAGCATCTAAGGAGAGAAATACAAAATTTACTGCTTCATAAATGAAGGTTTCTGGATGGTAAAAATCCTATGCACTCACCTAAAGGTGGGTGATTAGAACCCGCTCCACAGTGGCATGGGAGGAAGATGGGGCTCTCTATTCCTGGGCAATCACGGGGGCAGCTGACCCTGTCCGACAGGGTGGCCAGCAGTCGGTATCAAGTCTGTGGCAGTGAGATTGATTTGGGTTTAGCAGCACCATAGGAGAAAGGCCTGGTAATCTACTGCCATAAAGAAAGTACACATTACCATATTTATTTTCATATCTACTGCCAAGGAAACCATTTTCTACTCTAATACCTTAAGAAGCCAAGAGTAGAATCAACTGAACAGCAACAAGCTCAGTTGTTTTGTTTTGCTTTGCTTTTTTCTGTACAAGTCAATTATTAGTAATATGTTAGGTCTTGGTTGACAAGTAGATTCAGAAGTATGTATTATAGAAATTTTTTATCATTCGTGTATATTATTATAATATTTGGTATGTATGTGACATCATAAACGATATTTTAAGAAACTGGAGTCATTTCTACATCCTTAGGTAGGCCTAGCTAAAAAATAAATTGGAAAATGTATTATTTATGCAAACATACAACTAAGCTACAGAAAATGTATTATTTATGCAAACATAAAACTATGCTATAGTCCTTCCAGGAAAGTTCAGTTCCACACACATAGCAGGTCAAACCAGAGAAAAGATTTTAAAACAGTTCTACTACCCTGCAAATATTTACAACTTTGAGTTATCAGGATTCATTGAACTGTAAGTACTACAAGTTTTTCAATTAAGTATTAGGAGGGACATCTGGCAAATAATTCTACTGGCCTTTTGACAATGTCAAAAAAACAACTGCAACATTTTTAAATGTGTCTTTCCAAGGCAAATCATTAATTTGTCTAATAAAACAACTAAGGAGTCCTCGATATTCTAATCTTTCTCAGATACTATACAAATGTTTCATTTCTCAGAAGTCTATTTTACACATCTTGACTTTCACAGGCTCCTACCACATCGTCCACACTTGCTAAAAACCATCTTTTAAAGTACTCTGCTTTCCCTCCCCCCACCTCGCTCACACAGATTTTATGTTCACCTGTAGCTCCTTCCTCACATCTGTGTTCAGACTTCAATCTTTTTGAGCTTTCAATGGTCACACAAAAGGCCAGTATGAATTCACGCTTCTAATTTAGGGCATTACAAAACCAGGACTTGGCATGCCTTTTCTATCTCAGCACAGGATGGATTTTCAAAAGAGTTATTATTAATTGAGCTAGTTATATTTCTGTTCTGTCTTGTATGTCCTCTGCAAATTGCCATTTGTTAAAACTTTACTCCCGGGCTGAGCCCCGGTGGTGTAGTGGTTGTGCGCGGGACTGCAACCCACTGGGACGGAGGTTCAATTCCAGCAGTGGGGCTGGGCCTCCTACTCCCACCACCGGAGAGCGGTGATGCCCAAAAAACAAAAAACAAAAAACAAAAAAAAACTTTACTCCGTAAGTACCAGTCATACCTCTCCCAAAGAGAACAAATTAGGTCTCTAGTCCTAACGCCGTGATGGGCAAATGCTTTAATGGTATCCTGCTAGCTTCCTTCTTAGAACTTGAGCAGTGAAACCAATCAATGGCACAATTCCAACGAAACAGCTTAGGTTGAAAACCCAAAACAGCCAATAGTCATTGTCATCAAGTCATAACAATCTACAGGGCAAAAGAGAATTGCTCCTTTTGGTGCCTGAGGCTATAAATCTTTCAAGAGCAGAATTAAGCCTCATCTTTCTCCCAAGTAGTGCCTGGTGGCTTTGAATTTCAGACTGTAGTTAGTCCAACACAAAACCGAAGAGCCATCTAAATTGGTAAGAATCATTAATTTGGTGGTCTATAGAAACCATAATAGTAACAAAAAAAGTACCAAATATCACAGGATTTGTGGTAAAATTTAAGAGCAAACATGATCATCAGCAAATAAGATACAAATAGCTGTAATTGTGATGACCATTTGCAGGCACTTGGGAAACCGTTACTTTGGGATGTAGGGCAAAAACTCAAGAATAGCTGGATTGGCTCTCATCTGTATCTGAAAAGATAAAAAAAAATAAAGACCTGGAAAATGATGGAAAGGTCAGGTAACCTCAACTCTGAGTTGAGTAGCCACATGAGTAGCCATATAGCCCTGGCTATATGTGGATTCATAGCAGCCTTAAATCATTGAAGACAAAATGGGTGCATAAGCAAATGTGGTGAAGAAAGCTGATGGTGCCTTGCTATCAAAAGATACAGTGTCTGGGGTCTTAAAGGCTTGAAGGGGCTGAGCCCGGGTGACGTAAGTGGTTGAGTGCAGGACTGCGGCCCACAGGCTTGGCAGTTCAAATCCAGGGGAGGTTCGCAGGAGCGGCACTGGGTGGCTCCCATGACCACAAGAGGGCAGTGAGGTCCACAAAAAAAAAAAAGGGGGGGCTTGAAGATTAAAAAGTGGCCATCTAGCTGAGAAGCAACGAAGCCCACATGAAAGCAGCACGCCAGTTTGTGTGATCATGAGATGTGGATAATATCAGGTATCAAGCATCAAAGACCAAAAACAAAACAAAATCATATTGATGTGATTAGGGGGAGGGCAGAGTAGAGACCCAAATCCCATCAGCAGTCAATTGGACATTCCCTGTCAGAAGGGCCACAAGGAAAAGAAGTCAGTCAGGGTGCAGTATAGCACCAACGAAATACAACTTTCCTCTAGTCCTTTAATGCTTCCTGTTTCCCACCCACCATCACGACCCCAATTCTATCTTACAAATCTGGCGAGACCAAACATGTATACTGGTACAGGTAAGAGCTCACAACACAGGGAGTCCAGCACAGATCAAACTCCTCAGGACCAGTAATGGGAGTGCTCATACTAGGAGGGTAAGGGAAGGATCGTGGGGAGTAAAGGGGAATTGATCATGATGATCAATGTATGGCCCCCCTCCCAGAGGATGGACAACAGAAAAGTGGGTGAAGTGAGACAGCGGTCAGCGTAAGACATGAAAAAAATAATTTATAAGCTATCAAGGATTCAAGGGGAGGTGTAAGAGGGAAGGGATAAACGGAGGAACTGATACCAAGAGTTCAAGTAGAAAGAAAATGCTTTTGAAAATGATTATGGCTGGGCTGAGCCCCGGTGGCATAGTGGTTGTGCGCGGGACTGTGGTCCACTGGGATGGAGGTTCAATTCCAGCAGCAGCTCCACAGGAGCAAAGGCTGGGCCTCCTACTCCCACCACCAGAGGGCAGTGATGCCCCCCCCCCAAAAAAAATGATGGCAACATTTGTATAGCTACTATTGACACAATGGATATGTTTGCACTGTGATAAGAGGTGTATGAGCACACAATACAGTGATATATATATATATATATATATGGAATAATACACACCTCCTCTCGGTGGTATAGATTGTGTATTTCATACCTAATACCATACAAATCTCATAGTTATATAAAACAAGATTTTTAAAGCTTTAAAAGATTTAAAGCTATATTTGTCTTATAGTTTAGATAAGACTAAGTATGTTTATTTTGTATTTTGTAAGGAATCCTTTGTTAATAACTTGGTTAAGTGAAAAACGGCAGTTCAAACTTACCATTCTATCGATGTGTACTGATCTGCAAAAATGACAGTCTTAGAACCAATATGAGCAGCTCTATTCTTTCCTGTATGATTGCTGAGTGAAGAGACAAGACAGCTACAGGTTTGCTTGTTTTGGTTTAAATATATGTAATTTTCAAAGCTGAATTTCCAACTTAAAAATATATTTACATACTTTAAATTTTTTACTTTATACAGTAAAAGAACTAGAAGAATTTTAACAATTGTCTAAGTTAGCAGTTCTCTACCTGTGTAGGTCACTAGCCTTTTGGAGATCAAATGACCTTTTCACAGGGGTTGCCCAATTCATAACTAGCAAAAAAGTAGCAACAAAAATAATTTTATGGTTGGGGGTCACCACAACATGAGAAACTGTATTAAAGGGTTGTGGATTTAGGAAGGTTGGGAATCACTGGTCTAAGAGGTAGGATCGTAGTCCATTTTTTAATTTCTATAACAATTTTTGTTTTGTTTTTTTTTGGGAGGGCATGGGAGTAGGAAGCCCTGTCTTGCTCCTGGAGAGCTGCTGCTGGATTTGAACTGCCCACCCTGTGGGCTGCAGTCCCGCACACAACCACTACACCACCAGGGGTCAACCAACAATTTCTTAAACATACAACTTTTAAGAAAAAATCCTCTTCTCATGTGACTCAGATCAGTTTGCATGGAATTAGTAACCTGACACAAACTGGCCAATGTATAGCTCTTCTTCTTAGCGCCCACTCATTCCACTCATGTGATCTCACAATAGTTGGTGGCAATATGTGTGTAACGCAACCTTTGCTATGAGTTTCAATTTCTCCACATCCTTACCAAAATCTCTGCGATAGTTACATAATCTGTTGTTAATGTGAGAAGATAGAGTGAAGGGGTAGTTTAGCCTGTCAATCAGGTCACAGCTTGATGACCTCACTTGGAGGTGCTAAGAAGATGAAGAGCTTGCTGGAGGTGGGATATGCTCACTCCCTGCCGGACATCTCCACGGACAAAACATGCAGCTATGCTAAAGTTCTGGAGCTGGAGGAGCAACGTGGAGACCACTGGTTCCACCCACTGGCCTGTAATGCTCCTGAATTTGGCATCATTGCACGTGTTTCAGGAGTCTTTAGAGGACTTTATAGATTGACATTGGACAGAGGGTCTAATATTAGACGTATGGACTTCATCTGGACTGGGCTGTTTTCTCAGTATTTAACTCTTACATAGCTCTTATACACATGTGTCCATGAATTTGTTTCTCTACTCTAACCACACTAACACAACTTCTCTGTCAAGAACTCGTGGACACTGAGCAGACGCTGACTCACCAACCCTCGAGGGCAGGGTAGAACTGACCCCAGGGGTTCCTGAGACTAAATTTTTATGGGAGTGGAAAGCCTCCTTTCTCCCACAGAGCAATTGGTTGGTTTGAACTTGCAGCTCACTGCCCAACTCAACCACTAGACCACCGGGCCTATTCCACCAAAACGTATATACTGCTATAAACAGGAATGGATGATCTTACAAACAAGATCAGGGCTGAGGAAACGGGAACAGGGATGACACCTTCATGGGTGTGGGCTGTGATGACTGCTATTGACCTGTACCTACAACTATCAATATCTGCATTGTATGGCATGTAAATTTTATCTCATCAACACCTTTTTAAAAAATAAACACATTTTCATTTCACCTGGGTAAATATCAAGGAGTGGAATTTTTGAGTTATATGGTAAGCATATGTTCAACTTAAAAAAATACTACTTGGTTTTCCAAATGTATGCATCTGCATGCCCATCAGCAATCTGTAATAATTCCCATTGCTCAATCTTGCCAACATTTCATCTGTTTTTATCTGTGTAATTTCTTAATTTTCTCAATAGGAATGTACTGGTGACTTACTCATTCTAATTTGCATTTCTTTAATTAGTAGTAATGCTTATCTTTTGTGCATTCATTTGCCAGCTACATACCTCCTTTGATCAAATACCTACTCATACCTTTGGCTGCTTCTTTTTCTTAAAGATGCCAAATAAAATACAAGGTACTCAAATAATGAATTTAAGTTTCAGATAAAAAATACTTTTTAAATTTAAGTAATATCTCATACAAAACTTGCAACATATATGTACTTAAAAATACTCATGAAATTTAAAATTATCCATTCACAATTTCTACATGAGTAACTCAATGACATTGGTTACATACTTTATACTGAGCTACCACTCTAACTCGAACCATATTGTTTCATCACCATTAAGCTTTCTGCCCTTTTCATCTGTGCTGTAAATTAACTAATTTACACTCTTGTAGATAATTCTTTAGAAGATTGCTATGCTTGAGGCAAACATTCTTTATAACTGAATTAAATTGTTTAGTTTAATGACGGCTTCCTGGGATGATTTTAGTTCAAGGTTTAAGGATTATTTCCAGGCATTAGATATGAGGATTCCCCCAGTTCATTGGATCGACTAGAATTGGTTTCCATAAGTGTGAAGTGCTCATCAGAATCTAGCTATAGGGTTCTTGCAAGAGCAATGAGTAATGACAACCAGGTGCTCTCCATTTCCTCTGGTCTCATGCCTGTACAGCTAGTGGCTTATGGAGGCAATTAAACCTACAGCCCATTTCCTTCCTAATTCCTAGATCTACCTCCTCTGCTCTCCTCAGGTGAAGAGATCGAGTGTTTACTTTAAGAGGCTGGGGTCTTATATTTTTATCTGTGAAATCCATCTGAAATCTACTGGGGAAAACTCACTTGCTCTAGCTCCCACCTCCGTTATTTTTCAGTAGCTTTAAAGTGGGAACCAGGGGCGCTGGTGGCATGGGGTCAGCAGAGAGCTCCAAGGCTTTCTACTCCTTCCTCCCTCCTCCCATAAAGTTAGTCACGGAAACTCCCAGGGACAGTTCTGCCCTGTACTATAGCGTCAGCTCTCAGTCGGCATCAACTTGATGCATTCTTGGTTTAAGTAAGGAAACAGTGCTTCTATCACTGCTCACTTTTGAGTGAAGTGGGCTTCAAGGGATTTTCTCCTCCTTAAATTTTAATTTGTTGTTGACAATTTACATAGGTAAAGCATACACCAAGTTCAACAGTTCTCACAAGTACAATTTAGTGACACTGATTACATTGAGTTGTGAGCCATTCTAACTCGTGGTTTCTGATTGTTTTATTCTCGTTAAAGTCGCTGCCCACTAAGATTTCTATCTAATCTCTCAATTTTTCTTGTCAATTTGATCCCATAGAGATTGTTGTTCAAAGAGCCTAACACTTAAGGCAGACAAACTTTTTACTTGTTGAGCTAACTATAGTCAGATTTGTAGAAGACATATAGGGATATGTTTGGCTTAAGGTTTGGTTTAAGGTTTACAGATAATCTCAAGGCAGTAATTTGGTTTTTTTTAAAGTCACTTTATTGGAGGTTCATACAACTCATCACAATCAATACATACATTTATTGTATGCAAACATTTGTACATTTGTTTCATCATCATTCTCCAAACATTCTCTTTCTACGTAAGTCCTTGGTATCAGCTCCTCATATTTCCCCTCTCTCCCCCCTCCCTCATGAACCCTTGATAATTTGTAAGTTAGTATTATTTTGTTACATAATACACTGTGAGATATCCCCCTTCACCCACTTCCCTGTTGCACATACACCAGGGAGGAGGCTAAATGTAGATCCTTGCAATTTGTTCCCCCTTTCTGCTCTGCCTTCCCTTCACCCTCCGGGTATCACCACCCTCACTACTAGTCCTGAAGGGATCATCTGTCCTGAATTTCCCATGTTTCAGTTTCAATCTGCACTAGTGTACATCTCCTAGTCTAGCTGGTTGTGTAAGGTAGAATTGGAATCATGATGGGGCGGGGGTGGAGGGGGGGGATTTAAGCACTAAAGGAAAGTTGCATTGTTGCTACACTGTACCTTGACTGGCTCCTCTCCTCCCTGCAACCCTTCTGAAAGGGAATGTCTCTTCACCTACAGATTGGCTTTGGGTCCCCAATCTTTAATTCCCCTTATTTATAATGATATAATTTTTAGTTCTTTGATGCCTGTTACCTGATCCCTTCGACACTTCGTGGCCATACAGGCTGGTGCTTCTTCCATGTGGGTTTTGTTGCTTCTGAGCTAGATGGCCGCTTGTTTACTTTCAAGCCTTTAAGACCCCAGATGCTGTATCTTTAATAGCAGGGCACCATCAGCTTTCTTCACAATATTTGCTTATGTAAACATTTGTCTTCAGCAATCGTGTAGGGAAGATGAGCAACATGGCGTGCCAATTAGTTGCATTGAGGAAGTACTTGAGTGAAGGTCTAATGCCCATCTACTGTCAATAATTACCCTATAAGTATATGCACTATTTCCCTATCATCACATGTAAATGTATTTACCTAGGAACATGCCTATATTTAGACCTCTGTAAATGCCCTTTGTCTCTCAGTTCTTTTCTCTGTTTCCTTTTACTTTCCTCTTGTCCCACTATCATGCTCAGTCTTCATTTGGGTTTCAGTAATTTCTCTGTTACATTACTCTTGATCAATCCCTATCAGGTCTCTTATATCCACCTTGTCATTGATTTTGGATCACTTGTTATTCCCTTATCCCTGGGTTGGTCAACACCACCTTCTTCCCCCTACCTCCCCATCTCCCATGTTCCCTCCAAACCATCAGTTCCATTGTTTTCTCCTCCAGATTGTTCATCCAGTCTATCTTATCTAGATACACTTGCAGAGATAATATGTACAAAAGTAAGATGAAGTGACCAAAGAAAACAAAAGGATGACAACAACAAAAACCCAATGTCCATAAAAAATATATAAGTAAAAAAAATTTCTTTTTTTGGTGGGGGGCATCACTGCTCTCCGGTGGTGGGAGTAGGAGGCCCAACCCCACTGCTGGAATTGAACCTCCGTCCCAGTGGGC